>JARJDZ010003737.1:0-37375 GCA_030264555.1 Aleochara sp. GC000083
AAGCGCGTTGAGTCTCCCGTCAGCGGGTGAGTAACGGGCGCGTCGCAGGAGTCTACCGCGCAGGTGTCTCTACTGAGTCTCTCGCGACTTGCGCTACTGCAGAGCGCGACGCGACACCCCTCGCGGCGCTCACGTATTGTGGAAGAAAAGTTTAAATTGCTATATCTCACGAAATATTAATGCGAAAATATGTTACATGGTCTCATTTGATTCAGGATTTCACCGGCTTATATTTTATTGCATTTAATGTGAAATATTATAGGGTCCTTAAACGATACAATTATATAAAAATAAATGCAAGTATCTTCTATATTCTTTACATATTTTTATAAAACGTTCATGATTTTCCTAAATCTCTCACTGTTTATTGACACCCCCAGAAATTTACATTAACCTGGAACAAGGCGAAATACAATATTTCAAGGATAACGACTGAAATCAAAATTGCGTTCCAGAACCCTGGAACAAAAAACGTGTGTAGCCATGGACTCATATTTTTGGCAATAAAATTTGGCGAGAACACGATCGCCACTAAACTGAACAAGAGTTGCAACATAAAAGCATCCATCCCCATTCGTCCTGCCCCCATTTTTCCTCCCCTTTAAAGGTCTCGATCTCCAGGACTCATCTCCCACATCCAGACATTCAACCGCCCCTCGTAAAAATGAAATATGAGTAACTAATGGATAAACTAACATCCCCATAACATGCTGCTTGAGTTTCTTTCATTCTATCGTCTTCGTCCACTTTACATACGGTTGCAAAATGGCGGCGAGAATAAAGCGTAAGCAGTACGCAGATTAAATTCGCAGAAAGGAAAAGTTCGCCAATCTGCATGCGCCCCAAGCATCCAAGTAATGGAGAGCACAGCTAAATAATTAATCAGCCACTCACCGAATGCACCGGGCTAATTACAAAGAGAGATTTGCTGCAGGAGTGCTGCTAAAATATACACAAAGATATCATTCGTGGAAGGAAGCACGATAAAAGCACGAATTATTAAATTGAAAATGCGATTTTTTCCTAACGGTTGCAGAGGGCGCTCACGCGTGCATTATGCTCGCAGCGCCCCCTATGTGGGTGGTGCTGGGATGGTAGCATACTTCTTCATTCTCTTTCGCGTTTTTTCACCTGGGGATGGGTTGGAAAAAAAGGGAATGGAAACAAAAGAAATGTGCGGGCATAAATGCGACGTCGTCATCGGGTTTATATCGAATGTGCAATCGTAAAAAAGATCAACAAGCGACATTTTACGAACGAGATATCTACCAGTGTGCTCGTATATCATCGTAAAAGGATGGAACTTGATGCGATATGCAAATGTTTAATGGTTTGGGAGTGGGGTCAGGAGATAACAAGGAATGAATTAAATTATTATTGTCCCTCAGAAATGTTATTTTTGTTGGTTTTGAACATTCAAGGACATATGTTCGTTTGTGGATCATTTATTGGAAAACTTTCCAGCCAATTTCATGCAAGGATAATAGGAAATTTGAGGTTACATTTGGTTATCCTTTTTTATGTAGACTCGTATAAGATATTCATGAATTTATTATGTGTTTCCAATTAATAAAGACATGTTCTGAAATTCTATACAATTTATTTAGTCTTTGAAATATTGGAAAGTTTAATATGAAAAGATTAACAATAAAAACATCGTTTATCAAATAAAAACCTTAATTATACTTTCAAATGAAAATAAGAAATTGTTTGAATAAACTGTTGTGATATTAAATATTTTATTAGTAGGATTTCATTGTTTTCGTTTTAAAATTAAATAAATTTTGCATGAGGTAATGATTGAACAAAATTAATTTGAATATTTCATTATGAACTAATAAACTGAAATAAGTAAAATTAAATAATAAAATTAATTATTTTTTCATCATCCGGAATATTTTTTAAATTTAACCATTGGAAGAACTTTGTTATAATTAAAATCAGAATAATAACAAAATGAATGTAAAGTTAATTTTATTTGTTTACATACGAATTTAATAAATGTGGGTAAAAGTAAATTAAAAAAGCTAATAAACAAACTAAACCATAAGGTTCACAGAATTGCAAGTTGATGAATTGCGCAAAAATATAAAACAATTCATTATTGTCATTTAATCGGTGTTAATATAAATATTGATGATTTTCAATATTTGCGAAGATATTTAATTAAACGCAATAAATTGAAAATGCATGAATATTTATTAATATTCATTTGTATAACATACACTTTATTATCTTAATTAAAATATTAATAATAAACTTTACATATTTATAATCTCATGGAAAACTTCTACAAATTATGAAAACTTTCAAATTAAAAATTTTGTTGCAAATAAATCGTAACCAAAAAAGATGTAATAAATAAAGAGTTGATCATTATTGCAAACACACGAAAAATTATAAAAAATCAAATTGTATTGTTGAAAAATGTTAAACTTCTAAAAATTTGACCATACGTTTCTAAAATTTCTAAAATAGTATGTAGTAAATTATTTATAAAGAATATAAATAATTTATGAAAAATATAATGGTTTATGTAAATCTCATTCCAAAAGAATTAAATAAAACTCAAATAATTTTAAAATGAATGAAATTTGAATAAAAGAGTGGATTAATTAGTGAGTATCCTCTTGGGAAATTTAATTCGGAGTGAAGTTCACGTTGTTTGAATGGAATTTGCGCATCACATGGATAAAAAGTGAAGTCGGCACAAAAAAGCTTAAAAACTCATTGAAATCTACATGAAACATTTTCTAATGGCAACTTTATTAAACCATTTTGAATATTAATACACAAATATAAAAAAAAAGTTTTTGAATTAGGAGGCGGGTTTTAGAACTATAATTAATTTACGATCCAATTTGAAAATTGATAGCATTATCATATGAACGCATCATAATGAAGAAAGGATATAATGTTCTTGGACTAAGACTAAGATCTAAATTAAATACAGGTTTTTGGATACCCTTAATTGGATACTGGCCCTGGATATATCTTTAGACCTGGGCTTAAGTTGGGACCACTTTAAAACTAGAACCCAGAAAGAAGGATAGAGAAATTATGGAAGAGCTCAAGCAATTTCATTGTAAACTGTATTAAAAAAAATAACCATTAAATACATCTAAACCTAATTGAGGCCAAACGGGGACCTGGAATTCGTTTTGAAATAATACTTCCCCTGTGGAGTATTCCTCGACATGGTCCGACCGAACCGCGTGACCGGATATCCCAATGCACCTCTTGCGACAAACGCCTCCGAGCTGAGTGCCTCCCGGAAATAGCTCACCGCTCTCAGATGACTATAGAACCCTAAAAATACCACCTGCAATCGATGCCCCATGAATATTTACCGACGCCCCATACCTTGATACTCGAAAATAATCCCGGGCTGCTTCTGGCCTTGATTGGCATAGAAATCGATCTTCCCACAAGGTTGGGATGACCCCACACCACTAAGGATCGTATGCAGACAGACCACCTTGGAGCCATCAGCCCCAGTCAATCTGTCCTCTTCATACGCCTTGTAGTCATCCGTGAAGAGATCCCCACGTGGACTCAACCCGTAGATGAGGTCCACCGGGATGATATCAATTGTGGTCTGACCAGCACATCCGGCAAGATGGGCACCCAGACCATGCCCTACCATCTCCAACGACTTCCCATTGTCCACCTCTCCGAAGAGTTTGATGACATGCTTACCAACAATTTCACCAACCCCACGAACCGCTCCAGCAGCAGCGATGTAGTCCGGGTTGTAAGCTGAGGACCAGTCGCAGAAGATCAAATTGTAGCACTCGCCTAGTTGAAGGTAGGCATCGATGAGGGCTTGGTAGATCTTCATTCGACCGAGGAGGTAATCAGGTAGAATATAGACTGTGCGACATCCAGGGTCAAAATTCCTCCGCCATTCCTCCTCGTCCTTCTGGTAACTCAACCGGGACACCTGGTGGTTTGTAAGGATAAAATCCACGATGACCTCCGTAGATTGGTTCGTCCCTGTTCCGGGGTGTTCTTCAGGAGGTCCTTCAGTTGGTCCTTCAGGGGTCTCTTCAACTGGGGCTTCTCTAGCTGGCGCTCTATCATCAACCACCAAATCCTGGGTGTCCTCATTGGTCCTCGATGATGATGTCACTTCCTGGGAATCATCACCTGTAACCATAGACGATGCTCTTAATGAAGTCCTCCATTCCAACCTGAAAATCTCATGGCCTACTTAGCGCGAAGGTGGCGCACGTGACGAGCAGACAGAGGACGATGGAAACGCGATGCATTGTGGGAGCTAATTGCGCGGAAATGGGCGTTCACGTGGAAATTTATATACGGCCATTGAATAAATAGTAAATATTCGCAACAATGAGTCTATTCATTCGCGCGCAATATTTGCCCTCGAATGGTTCACTGATCAGCCGCGATTTCCATCCATCCTTTCAGATCTGATTCTATTTGCTGTTGTTATTATCGCGCTTTTTACGAGCGCATCGCGCCAATGCTTCCGTATTGTAATTGGCTCAATAATTGCGAATGCAATTATTGTGATGGAGCCATATTAGTAATTCATTTCGCAATTCTCAATTCGCGAGTGGGAATTCATTGCGCCAACGACTGTAAACAAATCAATATTTGATTTGCAAGCATGAATGCAATTACGTGCAAAAATATTGCATAAATGCAAATTTAAATTCATCTACGCTCTTTCTTTCTTCTCTTTCTTATGATATACTTTTTATTAAAAAGGTTGAAGATCTAATTTAATTGCAATTTCTTGCTGTTTCGTGCTTTTAATTTACTATATTACATTGTAAATATCTTGTAATGAATTATTTCCATTACTCGTATTAATAGAACTTTTTTTATTGGAATTTCTCCAATTAATTGCGCTACAATTATAAAACAAAATCTAGTCTAGCATAGCAGAATGTTTTCTGTAGATTTTAATGAAAATTTGGAAACTTCTTCAATAACATGTAATAATAAATCACATCCACTCAAAGTGTATGTATCTACATTCATATGCAAATTTGATTTCATTTTGCAATAATTACAAACTCAGGTAGGAGTAAAAGTTTTAATAACTCTCGCTTTGATTTTGGGAAAGTTCCAAAGTACCAAGTTTATATTACACCATGAAATTCCCAAATTTCAAATGCGGTTTAAATTGCCCAGATATCAGGTAAAAGTACCTCAAATAAGCTTTCTAATGAACTACATAAATAATTTTTGGCTATATAAGTGCTTGAGGAATTGCAAAAAGTTTAAAAAATCTTTGGTACAATAATTTCGTTTTTTGCGATTGCTTCCATTGTATGATAATTAATCTCATTATTATAATCAAAATGAACTTCTTTCATGCTGGAATAAAACTTATTTGATTTGTCTTTTAAATGTCAAACACATACTTTTTGAGTTAATTAGTAATGCTGCAATTCATTTACATAATTTTTGAATTATTTAATTTAAGATTTAAATTATTGGTTTCAATTAAGGTGATCAAAAATTTAATTAAACATGAAATTATAACATAATAAATGTCAATTAACACGTTTTTATAATTAAAAATTAATTAGTATTCGTTGAATTAATTATAGTACTTTTTATGATTGTTTAAACATTTTCAATGAATTTTGAAGTATTTTGTTACTCCTTAATTTTTGATGGAACATGCTGGACCTTTAATCACTTTATCAAAATATTATTTTAATATTTTCAATTACCTAGCTAATTATTATCAAATCACTTTTATCCTGGAAATTTAGCTTCTCATTTGGAGATAAGGAAGAAATGCAAAATTGAAAGCCCAATTAGATATCACTCAGCTGCAAATAATTGGTGAAAGTTCTCAAACAAAAGCCCGAAGAAAAATGTCTGCAATTATTTAACCATTTCTCCCCCTGGCCCTGTTTTTTCCTGTCCCTGATAGTCCTTCCAAAGAAAAAAGTAACTTTGATGGCACTCCAGGGCTTTTTCGTCGTTCGCCCGTCAAAAACATCGATGGTGTTCTTCGTCTTCTTCTGCACGACACGAGCCAACTCGATAACTTTCCTCAGACGTACTACATGTCAATGCTTTTCGGGACTCATGTCGATGAGTGAGTGCCGATGGCATGCCTCACATCAAGGAATGCCTTTCAGCATCGTTGCTTTGTACTTTGTGGCATTGTTGTTATTAAATTATTTTCTATTTACCTTTCTACGTTCTCGTCGTGTTTTATTGCAGACCAAAATTGCTGCTGTGTTAGTCAAATAAATATTTCTCCCGTTTTGATATTGGAACGATCCAATACGGGATATCATGACATTGAAATGACCTTTGCAGGATTTCTGGGAAGGTCCAGTTCCTTGGAAATCAATCTGTAAGATTATTTATCAGGTGTCATAGAAGCAAACTTTAAGTTGCTATATCTTTGCAACTAATCCACGAAAAATTGTTTTTTTGGTTTTATTTGATAAAGCTTAAATGATTCAACTTTTTGTTCTGTTCAATATGCAGTTTTCATATTTAAAATATCTTATACAGTTGCAAAGTTATGGGCGATTGAATTTTGTGCGCGTTGAGTATGTAGTTTGTGGATGAGCCACGAGCGCGTCGCACTAGTCTACTGCGCAGGAGACGCTGTGGAATCTCCCGCGACTTGCGCCACTGCACTGCGCGTCGTGGCACCCCTCGCGGCGTTCAAGTATTGTGAAAGTAAATTTTAAATGACTATATCTCACGATCTAGCCATGAGAAAATATGTTACTTGGTCTCATTTGATTCAAAATTTAACCAACTTAATTGTTAATGCATTTAATGTGATATATTTTCGGGCAATTAAACAATACAATTATTTAAAAATAAATGCAAATATCTCCTATATATATAGGTAATAAACAATTTTCCGGGCAGAAATCGATTCACTTTTTATTGCTGCTCAATGTGCACTTTAAAAATTTATAATATCTCTTACCGTTCTAAAATTATAAGCGATTAAATTCGATGCGCGTTGAGTCTTCCGTTTGCATGGTGAGCCATGAGCGCTACGCAGTAGCCTACTGCGCGGGAGACTCCGTTGAGTGTCGCGCGACTTGCGCTACTGCAGCGCGCGTCGGGGCACCCCTCGCTGCGTTCGGGTATTGTGGAACTAAAGTTTAAACCTCTATATCTCACGAACTAGGCATGAGAAAATGTGTTACTTGGTCTCATTTGATTCATAATTTAACTGACTTAAATGTTAATGCATTTAATGTTATATATTATAGTGAACTTAAACAATACAATTATTTAAAAATAAATGCAAGTATATCCTATATAAATGGGAAATTAAAAAATTTCCAGCAAGTAATCGATTCATTTTTTATTGCTGCTCAATGTGCACTTTAAAAATTTACAAAATCTCTTACCGTTCTAAAGTTATGAACGATTAAATTCAATGTGCGTTGAGTCTTCTGTTTTGAGGGTGAGCCATGAGCGCGTCGCAGTAGCCTACTGCGCGGGGGACTTCGCTGAGTGTCACGCGACTTGCGTTACTCCAGAGCGGGTCGCGTCACCCCTCGTTGCGTTCGGGTATTTTGGAAGTAAAGTTTAAATCTCTATATCTCACGAACTAGCCATGAGAAAATATGTTACTTGGTCTCATTTGATTCAGAATTTAACCGTCTTAAATGTTAATGCGTTTAATGCGAAACATTATAGCGACCTTAAACAGTACAATTATTTAAAAATAAATGGAAGTATATCCTATATAAATAGGAATTTAAAAAAATCTAGCCAGTAGACGATTCATTTTTTATTGCTGCTCAATATACACTTTTAACATTTACAATATATTTTACCGTTCTAAAGTTATAAGCGATTAAATTCGATGCGCGTTGAGTCTTCCGTTTGCGGGTGAGGCACGAGCGCGTCGCTGTAGTCCACTGCACGGGGGACTCCGTTGCATCTCGTGCGACCTGCGCTACTGCAGAGCGCGTCGTAGCACCCCTCGCTGCGTTCGGGTATTGTGGAAGTAAAGTTTAAACCTCTATATCTCACGAACTAGCCATGAGAAAATATGTTACTTGGTCTCATTTGATTCAGAATTTAACCGACTTAAATGTTAATGCATTTAATATGAAATATTATAGTGAATTTAAACAATTCAAATATTTAAACATAAATGAACATAAATTTAAGTATATCCTATATAAAGAAGCAATAAAAATTTTAGGAAGCAGAAATCGATTCATCTTTTATTGCTGTTATATAATATTTAAAGTATTTCGTATTGTTCGGTTCAAAAAAGGAACTCGCTGTCAGGAACTATGACAGATATTTCATTCTAATGCTCGTTCCATTCTGCAATTTAAACACCTGCTGGAATTATGATATGATATGTTACGAAAATGAGTGATGGTTTTAATGGTCCTACATTATTTTCTCCGCTTAATGTGCTCTCGTGGCAGGTTCTCTTTGTTTTAAAAATTTAATTACGAAACTGATGCTGAGTTGCTATATTTAGCTCTCTTTGTTGGGCGAAAACGTTGGAATTACTCATTATTTTTTGATCTCGAGGCTATACACAAAGGTAAAATTTTATGTTGTCAACGGACAGGGTGTAATTATGCACTTTTGTTTAAGTTTCATTTGTAATTTTCTCAAATTAGAAATAAAAGTCAGAAAAAAAGTTGGTTTATCAAAATTTTTATCCTTAAAAGTAGAATTCAATTAAAAATATCGTTTTCTACTGTTTTCAAAAAGCATGGATATAAGGATAATGCATAAAAATGTGTGCAAATATGTTGAAATAAGATTCCAATCTTACCAGGAATAATAGATATCCTGATTTAGAGATTTTCAAGGAGTTCATTAAGTTGCTAAAACAAATGTTGACATTTCCAAAATTCAAGAAGTATCTTCTAGAAATGATTTCTCGAAAGAAATATATTGGATTGGACTACCCGAACGAATCGCATAATGAAATCTGGATGGCGGTTTATTAATATTTACCAAAATCGTTGACCTTCGTTCATTCTTATTTGTCCAGCGTCGAACAACTCAATTTCGTGATGTTTATGCGAGGAGCGAATCAAAGGAAATAGATATCTCGCTGAGGACGGAAACAAGCGCTCCAATTCCTCGCCGGATTTCGCCGCAAGACGCCGCCAGCGTCGCCGCAACGGACAGCAAAAAACACTCGGCTCCATTAACACAAATAACACAAATAAAATATACGCCATGGGCGGGCAGAGCGGATATTGTGAACCCTCGGGAACCGCCGTCTCCGCCGCCTCCTCCAAAGCCGCCTCCAACTCCACCGAAATAGTAATACTGCGGGCGCACGTGGCTGCACACAGAAGAATTCCATGCCAGGTCGTGCAATATGTAAGCAGATATTTCGCACGAAAAATTATCCTGCAGGATAATCAAAAGAAACGCGCACGTTGCGTCGTAAAAGGCCACCCAGCATGGAAGCTTTGTGTGCACGTGGAATATTAATTAAAAACTAAAATCATTTTTATACAAAGTCGCCTTTGCAAGTTTTCGCCGCCTTGTGGCGCTGCGAACGCTGCGAGTGTGGCGTAAACAACTTTTGATGAAATTCCTCGCGTCTGCGTGCATTTTTTCCCCAACAACATTCTCGCCGTCGACGCATCCGATATTTGTATCGGGATCATGAGGATATTATTTCCGGGATGCCCCTTGATCCTGCGCGCGTTCGCACTCCGGGAAAACTTGAAAGGCATGGGGGAAACTTGCCGCGAATGTCGTCCATTTTATACCTGCAATGGGTGGTGAAGGGAGGAGTGTCGGCGGCGGCAGGATAACTGAAAAGTTTGCCGTAATAAATAAAGTTCGATGGGAAAATAAGTATCTCTGCAAAATACGAGGAATGTATTGAATGAAATCGGAGCTGTCGTTTGTTGCATGCCGCCCCCAACTCCACAGCCGCCTCCGATGACAGCAAGAGATATATTACTATTATACGATACAAAGCCGTAAACGTATACTAAGAAAACGTAAACAATTTTCGTGGATAACATTTTTCAAATAAAATGCACTAATTACGCAAGCGTATTTGGTTGCATATCGACATGCCGCACAAATGCATCCTGGGAGATTCCTATCCATTTAAACTTTAAACATCTCCTGAACTTTCCTTATCAAGTGAACAGCAAACTTCATTTAAGTGCAACCAAATACAACATGAAATATGATAGAAACTTTAATGCGTATAACTAGTTGCCGGCTATTGAAGAAAAAAACGACATTTTTTTCCTTTCTGCAGAACTAATAGAAGTTATCTGGAATTCACGAGAGATATATAAATAAACCCGGAAAACAACAACTCGCGAGTCCCTCGTTAATTGAATGAGCGAATGGGGTAGTTTCCGGAAGCATGAAGGCGGTAAAGAATTGAAAATTCCACCAACTTCGCCCTCTTTATCCCACTCGTCTCCATCAACATAGTTTATTTAATTTAATTCGAACCGAGTACACTTACGTCACTCGCCTTGACATTTGACAACTTGGCAACAGCGCGAGCGGCGTGGCAAGAACTATAATTGGATTTTTGTTTAATTAATAACTAAATACGAAGTTATAATTGGATACGGCAGCGGCTCGAGGATGACACCAATCACGTGTTTAGTAATTAATTACATACCGCACGAATGGCATCAAGTGTCATGCCGGCCGACAGATGGCGCTGGTCCACCGAAACTTTGATCCTCGCTGAAATCATCAGTTCGGGATATTTTCTCGTTGATTTCTGCAAAGTGAAGGGTGCATTGATGATAAATCTCGCTCGAGATTGGCGTGGGACGTCTGCGAGAAGAAGCTTTCCTTTGTAGCGACTGCGGGCACTTAGGCAACCACCGTCGACAAGGGGGCAATTTGCCACCAAGTCACTTCGGATGCTTTCCTCCAGAGCTCTCTCGTGTCTGATTCACTTCGGCGTACATGCACGAGGATAAATCATGGGCGGTTTGCGAGGATGGGGTAGGGATTTGAAGGGGTGGTAAGGTATCTCTCATATGAGTTGGTTCGATCGGGGGCGGTTGTGGCGGTGGAGGGGGGTGGCACGTATGGCGCAAATCATTCGCGGAATATTTAGGCCATAAAGGTATCGATTTCGCGTCCATTGCGATATGAATAATGCTACTGACTTGCAAGATAGGCAACCCAATTTTCAATGGATTCAAAAACTTCACGCATTGTCGCTTCAATTCATGATTCAATTCACATACTTCAAGGGGAATTCAATTTTGATCACTAGTAGGAACAAAATTTGCATAGAGATGACTTAAGTTTGTTTTTCCTTGAGAAAAACGAAATCTGTTAATACAAGCTGGCCGCATTTGAAACGATAGGCAGAGGAGAATTCCGCAGAAAATCTATTTACAACTTTTCTAATTGAAGAGTGGTGTAAGGTCACGAAGTGTAAATGGATCCACAACTGAGAAGTTCATCGAATATCTCTGTGTGGGTATATGTCGTCTGTACGATTGCTCTAAGTATGTCAACGAGTGGACGATAGTCCCTGGAATGACGGCCACCCATCATACACTCGTGTGTGTGTGGGTGCAGCACATTAGTATCGCCATCATCTCGTTATTCGCATTCCGAGCGCACCGAAATCGTCGCGCATATTGGATCTGCCAACGTAATTGGACATCGCGCAGATGGCGCTGTCGTCTTTAATTCATTACGCCGCCGCCCGCGACCGGATTAGGCGTCATAATTGGGCAGCGTCTTCAGCCGCGTCTGCTGAATCCTCCATCTTGATCGTGTTCGGCGCCTAATTTCCAATCTTCGTGCTCGGCGATTTTTTCCGGCGCGAAATTTTCGCTAAAAATATACGTAATTAGAGCGCGCCGACGTCAATTGACGACGCCCGCTTCCGGTCGGCGGCAAAGGAGGGGTGTGGGAGGCGGCGAAGAAAGTGGACGTCAACTTCCATGCGGACGCAAGAGACATGGGAGGCAATTAATTATCTTCGTAATGCGCTGTCGCAAATTTACTGCCGGCATGTTGCTTGCTCTAACCTCAATCAAATTAATTTCACGTTTTTTCGAGCGGTAATGTCCTCATAACAAATTTAATTTATGTAAACAAGGAGCTCAGTAAATAAAATCAAAGCAAAATATGAAGATTTCTCGGATTTATGATTATATGTACATTTAAATTTTCACTGGAAACATTTTAAATCACGTCAAAAAGGCGAATAAATTTGATATGACTTGAGTCTATCATTTGCAGTTGGGCCACGGTTGCGTCACAGTAGTTTACTGCGCGGGAGACTCCACTTAGTCTCCTCCGACTTGCGTTCCCTCAAAGCGTCTCGTCGTACTGCGCGTTTTTATCAGATGTAATAAAAGGAAACTTTAAATCGCTATATCTTTGCAACTAATCCATGAAAAATTTGATTCTTGGGTTTATTTGATTCAGAATTTAATGTTCTTCGATCCGATTGTCTTCAATTCCAAATATCTTGGTTCATTCAAATGATGCAATTATTTAAATATAAATGCTTATATTTGCTGAGAATATGTATAATTCACTTGTACGAAAGGTTCAATCGATTCTACTTTTTGTTCTGTTCAATATGCAGTTTTCATATTTAAAATACCTTATACCGTTGCAAAGTTATGCGCGATTGAATTTTGTGCGCGTTGTGTCTGTAATTTGTGGGTGAGCCACGAGCGCGTCGCAGTGGTCTACTGCGCAGGAGACGCCGCTGAGTCTCCCGCGACTTGCGCTACTGCAGCGCGCGTCAAGGCATCCTTCGCGGCATTCGGGTATTGTAGCAGTAAAGTTTAAATCCCTATATCTCACGAACTAGCAATGAGAAAATATGTTTCTTGATCTCATTTGATTCAGAATTTAACCGACTTATATGTTAATGCATTTACTTTGAAATATTATAATGTGCTTAAACAATACAATTATTTAAACATAAATGCTTATATCTCCTATATACATAGGTAAAAAATAAGTTCGCAGGTAAAAATCGATTTACTTTTTATTGTTGTTCATTATGCAGTTTTAATATTTAAAATATCTATTACCGTTCCAAAGTTATAAGCGATTAAAGTCGATGCGCGTTGAGTCTTCCGCTAGCAGCTGAGCCACGCGAGCGTTGCGGTAGTCCACTGCGCAGCAGACGCCGTTGAGTCTCCCGCGACTTGCGCTACTACAGCGCGCGTCATGGCGCCCCTCGCGGCGTTCGGGTATTGAGGTAGTAAAGTTTAAATCGCTATATCTCACGAACTAGCAATGAGAAAATATGTTACGTGGTCTCATTTGATTCAGAATTTAACCAGCTTAAACGCTACTGCAATTAATATGAAATATTATGTTGTGATTAAGCATTACAATTGTTTAAACATAAATACGAATATCTCCTATATAAATTCGCAATAAATATTTTCACAGGCAAAAATCAATTCATTTTTAATTGCTGTTTATTCTACACTTTTAATATTTATAATAACTCTTACTGTTCGAAAGTTATAAGCGATTTAATTCGATGCGCGTTGAGTCTTCCGTTTGCGGCTGAACCACGAGCGCGTCGTAGTACTCTACTGCGCGGGAGACCCGATGCAGTCTGATGTGACTTACGCTACTGCTGCGCGCGTAGTGGCACCCCTCGCGGCGTTCGGGGATTGGGGAAGTAAAATTTAAATCGTTATATCTCACGAACTAGCAACGAGAAAATATGTTACTTTGTCTCATTTGATTCAGAATTGAACCGGTTTAAATGCTCATGCATTTAATATGAAATTTTATAATGTACTTAAACAATACAATTATTTAAACATAAGTGCATGTATTTCCTATATAAATAGGTAATAAATACGTTCGCATGCAAAAATCAGTTCATTTTTTATTGCTATTCATTATGCAGTTTTAATATTTAAAATACCTCTTACCGTTCCAAAGTTATAAGCGATTAAATTCGATGCGCGTTGAGTCTTCCGTTTGCGGGTGAGCCATGAGCGCGTCGCCGTAGTCTACTGCGCGGGGGACGCCGTTGAGTCTCCCGCGACTTGCGCTACTGCAGCGCGCGTCGTGGCACCCCTCCTGTCGTTCGGACATTGGGGAAGTAAATTTTAAATCGCCATATCTCACGAACTAGCATCGAGAAATTATGTTACTTGGTCTCATTTGATTCAGAATTGAACCGGCTTAAATGTTCATGCATTTAATATGAAATATTATTGTGTGATTAAGCAATACAATTATTTAAACATAAATGCAAATATCTCCTATATAAATATTCAATAAATATTTTCGAGGGCAAAAATCAATTCAGTTTTAATTGCTGTTCATTATGTCCTTTTAATATTTAAAATATCTCTTACCGTTCGAAAGTTATAAGCGATTAAATTCGATGCACGTTGAGTCTTCCGTTTGCGGGTGAGCCATGAGCGCGTTGCAGTAGTCCACTGCCCTGGAGTCACCGTTGGGTCTCTCGTGACTTGCGCTACTGTAGTGCGCGTCGTGACACCCCTCGCGGCGTTCGAGTATTGTGGACGTAAATTTCAAATCGCTATATCTCACGAACTAACAATGAGAAAATATGTTACTTGGTCTCATTTGATTCAGAATTTAACCGGCTTACATACCAATGTATTTGATATGAAATATTATAGCGTTATTAGACGATAAAATTATTTGAACATAAATGCAAATATTTCCTATATAAATACGCAATAAATATTTTCGCAGGCAAAGATTAATTCATTTTTTATTGCTGTTTATTGCGCACTTTTTATATTTGCAATATCTCTTACCGTTCGATAGTTATAAACGATTAAACTCGATGCGCGTTGAGTCTCGCGTTTGCGGGTAAGCCACGAGCGCGTCACTGCAGACTGCTGCGCGGGCGACTCCACTGAGTGTCTTCCGTCTTCCGTTCCTTCAGAGTGTGTCGTAGTACGGCGCGCCGCTATAGGGTATCATGGAAGCATTGTTTTTTGTTTTTATTTTAATTAATACTTGATTTTGATCATGTTAGTAAGTAACAGGATAAGTAATACTAAATTATATGTAACTTCTCCTGCAAGGAAAGCCACCAAATACATGCAAAATATTAAAATATGAATAAATCTCGAATTTTTTCACTTCCTTCGATTTAGTTCAAAGTGTCAACATATACTTAACCTGAATACGAACCATTTGGAATGCTTGCATACTTGCATACTTTCAATGCACGCAATAATAACATGAAATTATGTAAACGTGACGTTTGTGCGGCTGGCACAAGCGGGAATTATCACCGAAAATCAAAATCGGACTGCAGTTCGCGTCATCCTCCGATGACGTCGGCGGCGGCGGCGACGGAGGAGCTTGTGGAGGCGGTGGAGGAGGCAGGCAACGAGCGTCGTTGGCGTCGTTCTCATTTCCTTACGACCTGCACGCGTCGTCGTTATCGTAATATGGCCTAACGTGCGCGCATATTTCGCGAATCGTTAACTTTCGCGCTGATTTCGCAAGCGCGCTCTTCGCCCGCATGGGGGCGGCAAATCGTGCTCGAATGCGCTAAGCAAACAGCGACGATGAAGCGCACCGCTGCCGGCACCAGAAGAACAGCTTCTCGTCCTTTTCGCCGGCAAAGGATAAATTGGCAAAAGGAGCTGAAATGCGGTCGGTGCACGAAAAACGCTGATTATTTGCGCACCGGGCGCTTGTTTATTTCATTCGCTCGTCGTTTCGTTGACTGTAAATATTTTCATGCGCCATGTGCATCGCGCATGTGCCACCGCCATTTTGCCAATAACGAATGCGTCGTAAAGTGGTTGTAAAACTCGACTATGTTTGTTTATATCTTATTCTGTGCGAAATTTACTTGCCACGGGATTAAAACGAAAGTTTTAATCTCTTGCACGATACCAGCACCAAAGGAAAATATTATTTCATGTTAGACCACCCAACGTTCATCAAACAAGTTTCTTTTATTGCATTTGCTTTTATTTTCCTACCTTGATGAAAGCATAACATAATAATTTTTCATATAATAATTTTACATTAATATCAACTTAATTAACTTTCCAAACTGCAATTGCTTTAATTTCAAAACTTTATTGAAATGTACCATAGGCAACCAAATGCATGAAAAAGTATAATCTATTAAGTAAATGTAATGGACGAAACCATCCAAGTGTAGAAAACTCATTTATCAGTCAGTTGTTTAGAAAACGGTTTATAAGAACAATGGTAAATCAAAATTAATGTCTGTAGGCAACTCAAATTATAGCCGAAGGCATCAAACTCGCTTTGTACGCTTTGTTATCAGTAGCCACGAAATATTACAATTTCTTTGTCCTCCCAAGAAACAAGCCCATTATAAAATGGTTTTTATACGTTTATGCCCTCATATTTTAATTATTGTTATGATTTAGAACGCAATTACGTTTTAAGATAGGAATTCAAGAGTCCTTGATAACGAAAATAAGCGAATACGACACGAAACCGTTCTGGAACGCAATTACAAAGAAACTCAGCTTTAATTCGCTTAAGAGCATGAAATGACTTCACGGTATGCAACTGAATTTGCGCGCAGCAAAAAATGTTTGTGTTTTCATCATTCTTCATTATTTTTAGCTTTTAGTATCATGTAGTTTGAGATTTGTTTGTTCAGCATAAGAAAAGTAATTTTACAATTTCACAGTTCACTGGATTCGTGTTTTGTTTAAGATCAGTCTGGGCAACCAAATATACATGTGAGGATGTACTGTCAAAATTTCATTTACTGTCATATCAACGTGCATGAAATTGGGATAGACTACCCAAATTACATGCAAATACAGAAATTGCATTCGAATACTGGTTATTAGTTATTTTCATGAACTGTTAAGGATAATTGAAATATGCTGATTAATTATGCAGAAAATTAATTTCGCGATTGATTTCACATGCCTGGTAAGCAAACAACGAATTTAAATTATTCCAGCCGGCTAGGCAACCAAGTACACCTCCAATTGTGAGTTATTTTCAGATGTTGAACGCGAGGAATAATTCACAAATCCCCGGCTAGAAAAAGCCGTTTCAATATATCGCTCGACAATTTCGTGAATAATTTTAGATGCGGGGGTTGCATCCGAAACTGGCACACCGGAAGCGTTACAATTGGGACACAGGAAGTGGACTGAAAAATTGACGACGTGAAACTCGTCGAGTAAAGTTTCGCGCACTTAGTAGACCTTCTCATACTCTCGGCCAATCCTCATCCCCATCACCCATTCCTATTCCTTCAGGAGTGCTGAAGTGCAGAAGGCAGTCAGTCGTTTAAACCTTGAGAGGTGGGGGTAGATAGATGAAGTTGCCGTCCCCGACGAGCCAACCGGGTGCTCTTAATTCGTTGAATTGCGAGTAACGAGTAACCATCTTCCTGCAAGGCTCTGCAAGGGTCCTGAAGGTTTTGAGCCCCAATTATCCACCCCCTCACATCGTAATTGTAATCTTTATCCGAAATCGTTCGAATTGAATGTGTAGATTCTCATTGTGCGATCTGTGTGCACGTTTGCCAATTACAAACTTTTAATTGTTACTTTTTCTCCTCTTAAGTATTTTATTTTTTCAGGGGTCGCACTCTCTCATTACATTTTAGATTGCTGAGATTTTTTAATTTTGCTTACAGTAAGTAGCCCTCCCCAATCGTTTTTTGGATTTGCCGCCCCCAAAATCTGAATCTACGTCTATCTGTTAGTCTATGTGCCAAATTTGGTGAAAATCGGTCGAGCCGTTCTCGAGATATTAAATAAAATGTAAAGATTAAACTGAATCGAGCGAGAAAGGACGAAGGAAGTGCAATTTTATCCTTAGAAACACCAATGTAAATCAAATGGGAGCGGCCATCATGAATTTTTCGATGGCATGTTTCCGGTTTGAATCCCCATGTAAATTTCCATAAGACATTCTTTTGATCATAACACGGAAACTACTGGGCCGATTTTCATGATTAAAAAGGCAAATGAAAGGTCAGATCTTTATCTTTCTATCAGTTTATTCACATTTTTAAAATACTTCATAGAAATTTAGTAATTCAAAAGTAGAAATGATTTTACTCAAAATTGAATATCTTCGAAACTAATTGAGATATCAGATAGTTTCTTTGAAATTTCGAAGTTTAAAGAGTTGTACTTTCATCTTTTTTATGGACAATTTGCATAAGATTGGCAAATAACAGTTTCAGAAAGTCTCATTAGTCTTACACATTTCTGAATCATCCTCTAACAAGTGTATAAAGACCTTGAAAACCCACTCCATTACTCTTTGATATCTACCACATTTAATTTACTAAAAAGTAATTTTGCCAAAATGGCAGACCAATTCAATTGAGGCCAAAGCGTAATGAAATAAAAATACAATTACTCCTCATCATATTTTACGACCACCTTCCCCAACCACGCGTGGCACGCGTAACGAAATGAACGTAAAAATATCTCATGTAATATTAAAGCCTGATGTGTTCGGAGGGTTGCCAGACCACCAACCCGTCAGCTTCCTGCCGCCCTACGAACCCAACCACGAGGAGGAAAAAGGTGCAATAAAACATTTCTGACGCGCCTAACATCATTGTACGCTGCTGTTCCGACATCGTTGGCTGCCAGCAAAGAGAGGAAGGAAGGAAGCCTTCTTGGCCGCCAGGCTCCTTCGAGGTGCTAATATCATCGGCTCTAAATCATGCGGCTGTCGCATCCTTCGCGCCATAAATGCGTGAAACGCATCGGCCGATAGGGGGCGCCATCGACGTCGCGTCCCATCAACCGCCGACTGATATCCGGCACGATGGCCGCTCCCGCTTAATGGCCGACTCATAATCCCCTCGGGGGTGTATGCTTCCCACCCCACATCGTTCTTCTGCCCTCATGGGTTGTTGTCCATCGTATTTGTGTTGTTATTTTTGTTTTTTGGTGGTTTTTCGACAGTTGGTCATCAGAGGGCTAAGAGGAAAAGATGGGCCGGAAAAGGGGTGGAAAATTGATGGGTTGGTGGTTTCTATTCGGGGAGCGGAAGTGCGATCAGGTGAATTATTACCGCGTCGTTTCGCCGTCGGTTATTGGCAGATAATTTGCTCGGCCAGTTGATTTAAATTGTAATTAGGCCATTAATTATTTAATTATTATGCAAATTCATTTTATAATTCGACGATTCAATTTATTTTGCTTTTCATGCAAACCAATTCATTTGTTTTTGTTTGTTGCTGAACGATTTTAATGAGTTTCTATTAATAGGCAACCAACTGCACTTTGCATATTTGGTAGCCTAAATTCCAGGGACAGTTCAGTTGAAATGTCAGCCAGCAAATTTCGTGTGTGCAACATTCCGGAAGTGGAGTGCATGGTTTTGCGTTGGCAGCGCCCTCAATGATTGCAATCAATCACTTTTCGGTGCAGCGTCAATTTCCCAAACAAGAAATCATCTGGAAATTGTAGCCAACTATGAGATTCGACTCGCCGTTCGATAATTAGTTGCCATTTCGGATGTTGCCACACTGCGTGCCAGACGTTTAAGTGGCCTCATTGCTCGCCGGAAGTGGCTTGATCATGCGGCATAGTTGGCATTTCGGCGAACCGGATGGAATGCCAGCCGCACGTGGAATGTCTTTTCCGCGAAGGCGGCAATTCGTATGCAATGTTTCCGCCGTCGAGCGCCATCTACCATCGCCATGGTTTCTGCGGTGTGCGTGGGAGTTATAGTTCTGGTGTTAATCGTCTGCAGATTCGCTCTGTTGGGCGCGTTATCAGCCCGAGCAAAGTTTGGAAATCGGGAAATCAATGGGGAAATGGGAGAAGCACCACCACCAACAACAACAACAACAACAACAAAGAAGAATGTCACAATAGAATGTTGCTGAATGTGGATGAGGGTGGATGTGGTCAATGACGGCTTCAACTTTGCTGCTGACGTCATCACTTACAATTAGTTGAAATAGTTATGCGTGCGTACATTTGGTTGTCTAACAAAGGAAACTCGATTTGAATGATCCTCCACGATTGAAGGATCAAGTTAAATGGCAACAAATTGTTTTGTAGATGAAAAGTACATTTGTGTATTTCTTCGTCGAGGTAAAACTTGTCTAGAGTACCAACCCTCGAAAAGTTTTCATTGTGGGTAATAGAGGGCGCTCGTCTACATTGTTGTTTTTCTTTCGGTCGGGATGGAAAACTACTCGCAACTGATGTTCCCTCCAACTGAAGCCATCAGGAACATCAAGGATAACGGGGAGCGTGGAACAGTTTTCATGTTTGTTTTATATTCCCTGCCCCGAGGCATCCTCGATGCGACATAAAAACGCCGTTTTTTTATCGCAGCCACATTTTACAGCCGCCACGTGCGCACGTGCAAATTGAATAAATGAGCGTGTAAAAAGTGCGGTGAATTAAAACAAAACGACTCCCAGGGGAATCCTTGTTTCGTCCTGCTGGTGTTTTTTGCGCATTGTTCTGTATTTTCCCGATGGAAATTTGCATGGTGAATTCATATTCGCACGAGTCGCTCGTGTATTGCAGGATATATTGGATGCTTCTGGCTACTCGTATTTCAAATCTCATATCGAATTCGACACTTCTTCGTCTTCAGATTGCTGTATTATTATCCTGGATTGCTTCGCATATTTCTCAAGTCACAAACAGCATACATTTAATGGATTTCTGCCTTTTTCACGTTTTGTTAGAGTATCAGAGATGCTGCCTGTAGAAAATAACATATTATGACGTTTTGATTAATAGGCAACCGAATGTCCATTGCAAATTTGGTAGCCTAAATTCAAGGGATTGAAAATTTTCTTTTTATTTTTTTTTTTTTCTTGAAGAACAATTTGAACTTGCGCATAAACTTGATTAATTATTTAGAGAAAAAATACAAAGTCATGGCTCAAAATCATAAAAATGTTTCAACAAAAGAAGAAAACTCTTGTATCCAGAAAGATATACTGATGGTAATTTGTGTCTGATGCATCATTTAAATCCAACCTTCTACCATTCCACCAAAAATGACCGAGAATTTTGTGTAGTATCTTCGTGGGCAATATTTTTTTTTGTATGTAACCCACCACAAAAATCTACATGAATGTCCTTGCAAGGACGACACCCGAATGAACGGTTGTACATCTGTGCGAACGAACCCGCCATGGAAATCTCACCCACGAAAGGGACGCCATCGTCCACCAAGGCGCAGAACGCATAAATCATTCACGAAATGTCCGCCTGCTGCATTTCGTCCTTCGTCCCTCGTCCTTCGTCCTTATCCGCGTTCGCGTTCTTCGGCGCTGTTTGATTCATTACGATGAAAGATTCAGTTTTGTGACATTCTCGTTGCTAATGCATACACACAGTCTTGCGGGCTAAATGTGGACGGGAGAGGGGATGGAAATGTTGGAGGAAGGGTTGGGAGGGGGTGGCATATGCCAGGATGTGCCAACATGTTCCCATTTGAATTCCAATGAATGCAGCCGCCTCCGGGACTCCTCGCCGCAAAGAAGCGTGCAGACATGCTGCAATTAGGTTGCTGAAAATGATTGTGTGTGTGTGTGTGTAGATGTCCCAATAATTCTTCGCCGCCCCTCAACAATGCAGCAGGATGCCTGGAAGAGAGGGAGGAAGGGGAGAGAGCGGCTTTCCGAACGGTTAGTTAGTTACGACTGGTTGGCATGCCAAACCCAGCGAAATATTTATTATGCATTCCATTTTTGCGTTAATTTGCCACGCGAAATGTTAATGCAAGATGCCGACTTTCAAGTAATTGTAATCAACGACAGAATCGATTTCGATGCAGTGAAAATTTGCAAAAAAATGCCCACTAGTTAAATGAGCTGTCACTTTTAGGCAACCAGGTATGCATAGACAGTTTGGTTGTCTATACTAAAGGAGCTCAAAAAGAACTGAAAAAAAAACAACTCAAATAACTTCTCAGTTTGTTGAATGACATCAAAACAGAACTTTATAAAAAAGTCATCATTATACCAACAAAGTAATTCGAATCAAATAAGTCATTAAACGGCAACCATGTACGCATTTGATGTTGGTTGCCTACTCTAAAGGAGTAGAAAAAGTAGTTTAACGTTGATCTAACTCTAATGACTTCTCAATTTGTCGAACGACGTCAAAATAGAACTTTGTAAAGAAATCGTCCTTTTAGTGAAACAGAAATACAAATTGAATAACAAATAGGAAACACTGGAATCGATCGGTTCGCGTAACCTATGAACTTTATCCCGTCCATTTGGGGGGTTAGGAATGCACTGCAGCAAACCGGCCCCTTTTGTTTTCCCCCCGACTGGGAACGTAAAAAGGCAGCCAAAAAGCTTTGAATAGTAATGAAGTCCAGACGAAAAGAATGGCCGACCGAGCGTCACTAAACCGACCGAACACACGCCGCAAACACCAACAAAAATCGTTAATATTCATTACGCTATGGCTGTGTTTGCAACAATACCGACATTTCCGAACAACTTGAAGTTTAATTTTCTCACTCGACCCGCGCGCACAAATTCCATTCGACCACCACCGAATAATAATAAAAATCAGCACAAAAGCAATACACGCAACTATGGCAACAATGCGTCTGGCTGGCCGAGTCCCCGCCCCCCGACGCCCCCAGCGCCCTCTCAGCAGTCGACGCCGACGGCCGAAAGCGCACTCCATTTGTACAAATGGCTTGGACGCTCTCGTCCGAATGTTCAACATAACAATAACGTAAGGAACAAGAGCCGCCGTCTCCTCTGCCGCCTCCGCCAGAACAAAATAGCGTATAATTTATTGTGATGAAAGGAGAATTAATTTGCTTGCGGACTGAGCGAGGGAATGCAAGAAATATGTAGCAGAACGATAAGTGATTAATAATTGTGTGCGCAGGAACGTTCGTTTCACTTCTTCGGGAGTTTCACTTTCAGCCCGAAGGTTGGAAAATGCTCAAGGACAAGGATAAATGATGAAAGCATTAAGCCGAATTACAGGAGCGATTATTTTGAAGGTTTAACAGCAGGAAATTTTACGTTCACTTTTAGGAGAATGTTTAAACACGAGCAAAGAAATGTTTCCTGTTTAGCACCCACGAAAACATCCATCAACTGAAAAAGTCAAACGTATCCCCTGTAAAAAGGAAACCGAGATTTTCTGTGATCTGTCAAATGGCAGCAAGGATAAAGAACGGAAACGCGTCCGCCATTCAAAATTTCAATTCCATTCCGTTCCACAGTGACGTGTGGTTTAACGAACTGACGAGGAGCATTCGCAAAAAGTGACGTTAAAAATGCAAATTGAAACTGAAAGGGACTGCTAAATAAGCGCCACCGCCCCCGCCCCCCCCAAGACCGACCGAATGGCCGCCAACACGCGCCTCGAATCAAAGAGATCCTGACCGTTAAAGGATAATAGAGAGAAGCGTCCCGCTTGTATTTTTGGCCGCCACCATTCAACATTCTAAACGCGTGTTCAATTTGATCTCACATACTTTGTGCCCTCCATTCGTATCATCTCCACCCCCAAACCACCACCACCCATCCCTCGGGGGGCGGCAGAAAACATGGCGTGCTCATAATGTCCTTAGTTGAGTTTCTAATTCAATTTCGAGAGTATTAAATTAGAAGAAGCGAAGAAGATGTTGAAGAAGAGATATCACTCGATGGAAGTGGGGGTTGCAGAATTTAGTAGTCAAGTAGTAGTCAACTGTTTTAAGTGTTGTCCTTGCGATATTTTGTAGCTCTCTGGACAAAAACACACGTGCGCAGTTAATTTGAATCCGTTTGAAATGCTAATCAGTTCAAAGATATTCAAATATCTTCGGTGGGAATTATTACATTGGTTTAATATGCTCAAAGGTGGAATTATGGATGTCATTCCATGTACAAAGAAGCGCGCAATGCATGATGGGAGCAGATGTAGAGGGCGCTCGTTGACCAACGTTTGAATGAGAGACGCGCCAAATTCAAATTTAAACTTTTATTTCTACATTTTTCCAACATGCGTTTCGTATGTTTCAACCTGTGAATGTGTTTCTTTGATATGAGGTTCTCATAATAAAAAAATATGAAAATTCGTGACTCATTTTTCCATTATGTTCAGCTGAAATAAGCTCAGCTGGCTAAGTAGAAAATGAGCAAGGATAATGGCCCAATTGTTGATTTCTTGATTAGCCGGCGTCCCAATTTCAGCATTGTCTCCATTCGGCATTCACGTGGCGTCTCGTTCGGCGAAGACATTGTGAGGGCGCCACCGTCGCGCGGCACATACAAATCGCACTCAATTTCCATTACGGCCCCCATTTTGTCGTCGCAATTCGCCAGCAATCCATTGTATTATTCACTCCAATCTTATACGAATCACCATCGAAAGCGTGTAATGAAATTATTATAACTGAATTACGGATTCTTCGAACTTTCATTTTTCCGTTATTATTATCCTGGATTCGTTCATTCTTCGGTATTAGTTGTTTTTTTTTTGATTGCTGAAGGATGGTTACCTTGAATGTTGGATTCCTACAACCATCCTCGATTCCGGCGATTCCATGAGAGGATATCACGCGCAGCTCGGGATAATGACAGGACTCAGGACTAATTCGTTCTTGTCGAATGGAAACAAATGCGCGTTAACGAACGCACGAACGTTGATTTCCGATAGGTACGTGATCCACCCACTTTGCCCTCGATTTTTTTCCTGTTTCGTCTTTGTATCATTGTATCACTTGTTTTTCAACGCCATTGTTCCCGGTTCGTGTCCCTGATTAGCCGAGGACGACGTGCCCATTGAAGCATAAATCCATTCCTAGTATTCCAGTATTCATCTTTTTATATATCCACAGGGCTGGCCAAAGCTACACCCACCAAAAGTAACCAACAGATGGCGTTAGTTATATTTTCGAAAAATTTCATTTTTTATCCTTTCAATTTTTTGCTGTTTTCAACCTGTGAAACCCTTTGGACAACCCTGTATAATGCTGATATAGACACTCAGGTCATTAGTGTAGTTTTTAATCAACGTGAAACTGCTTCCAGTTGAAGGTTGGCGTTCAGAATTGCCTTTTGAAATTGCGCTCATTCGCGATTAGGATAATTTGTATGCTGCGAGTTCTTCGTTCATTTCAGCTGTCAGTTTAGCTCTCAATGCGAATTGTTTCTCTTCTTGGCATATGCTCTTAATGCATCGATGGATGAAGCAAATGGAAATGTTTAATCCAGGATTAATTCAGGTGCTGAGATATGCGAGGAAATTTTGTAATCAGGATTAAATACTCTTCCAAATTGAATACAGGTGAAAAATGTTGTTTGAATTTAAAGAAAAAATGACTTTGCAATAATGTCAATATCATCAAATATTTGCAATACCCCAAAATTATAATACATAAATTTGGAGAAGAGCGAGGGGGAAAGATAAGGCAACAAGAAATCAATTGCGTATGGAATCAATGCCTGCAGAGTCCTTCGGGAGGTTTAAAGTATCTCGATCGCAAAATAAATGACTCAACGTAAATATTTGCAGGCCACGTAAGAAGATTAGGGGGAAAATGAAGTCATAAGAAATCGATTAAGCTCAAGTTCAAACAGATTTTTAATGTGCCAGCCGATCAGTTTTTCTTCGTCCTTAAGGGGAGGTTTACGCATAACTTTTTTGCACTTTTTAAACTGGTATATTAATTTTATGAACGAATAATTCAGACATTTGAAAAAGTGCGGACCATTACAACTTTGGCCCCAAAAAGGTTACTTTGGTTACTCCGCCTTTTGAATTTTGGGATAAGTTTTTCTGACACTTGTAAATGATTAATACCCTAACCCAAACATTCAGGGAACATGGAAAACGTTCAGCCGCCAATCAACTGCACCCAAATTGAATTTGAACTCAGCCAACTTTGTGTTTTCTTCGGCGGGCAAAAACGACCCCGAACGGGGACGTAATGAAAGTCATTCAAAATTAAAATCCCCATTCAAGTTTTAATTGAATTAGTTAATAGCTTGCCGCTTTTTTTGTTGTTGTTCGCGCGAATCACCGATTCGTTTTCGAGCGTTTATTTCATTCGATGTGTATTTTGCCCTCGCTGGATTTAAATTGCCGCCCCCGAACGTAACGCGAAACTTTTCGCCGCTGAAGACTCTTAACGAGACTCAACGCAGATGAGGGCGGCTCGCACGGGGGCGGCTGCGACGCGTCAATCTATGTCGAGCACCCTCTCCTAATTAAATCCGTGTTAATTTATTGCAATTTACCTACATGATCCGTGAATATGGCAGGGCGGCATGCATAAGTAATGCAATACTCGGGATGCAGTGGCCGCCTCCAAGCAGCTCGCGGCTGCTGGTGAAGTCAAGCGGGGGCGGTTGTGAGGGTGGTTGGAAGGGAATGTCGCGACAAAGTGCTACTTAGTGCGACACCACCGCCTCCACCATTGCCGCCTCCCGGTACAAGGCATTACCTTACACGTGTCGCCTTTTAACCGGTCGGGTTGAAAGTGTCAGCAAGGGCGTTGCATAGTTTTTCTCACATGCGACATAATTGCGTAGTTCAAATTACGACAAATTATCGCTTTTTTACACTGCTACCATTTATTAACGGACAGTCATTTTATTCTCAAAATCTGTCAGTTTATACGAAATTTAATCCACTTTTACATTTTCAAGGGAAATTTGAACTTTTTTAAATCGTTTGGTTTGCAGAACGACTTTCGTGTGACATTGTATTTTGGAGATATCTATCTGATATGTTAGAGGCAATTTTAAAAGTGCATAACTTCCAAACGAAAGCAGATATTTATGATTTTCGAACGTTATTATGTAGGGGGATAATTAACTTTTTAGAATTGAGATAGCAATAATTACGTAATTACACTAATTCGATGTAATACCTCTTGAAATTTAATTTAATTTTACCAAAAATTCAAAAGGTTTTTTGGTCTATGAATACAATATACACAATGCATAAGTCATAACGAAGTGATCACAGTTAAAATTTTTAATTTATCTCGTTTGGTTCAAGAGATATACAGGTTTTAAATTTATAAATCTGTAGTCATATGTAGGAACGCAGCGCTGCGAGACGTTCCGCGGAGGGAGACTCGTGGTAGTTCCCGCTTGGTGCGTTACTGCGAGCGCGGTCAGTGCAAATAGCAACTGAGCACACCTGCAGAATGAAAATTTTTAAACGATTATAACTTTCAAACAAAACAAGATATTTAAAATTTTCAAACGCCATTATCAAGAGGGATAACTCACCTTTTAGAAACTAATGAGATATAATTATTTAACGAAGCTAATTTGCCGTAATACGATCGCATGTTTGATGCAATTTCACCATAAATTGGTACTATTCTTTGATCCATAAATGGAACAGACATTGAGCATCGGTCATGACGAAGTGATCAAAGTTAAAATTTTTAATTTGTCACGACTGGTTCGCAAGATATAAGAGTTTATAGTTTTTAAATCTGCAGTCATAAATTGGAACGCAGCGCCGCAAGACGTTCCGCAGAAGGAGTCTACAAGGGCGACTCATGGTAGTTCCCGCTTGGTGCGTTACTGCGAGCGTGGTTAGTGCAAGTAGCGACTGAGCACACCTGCAAAATGACAATTTTTAAACGATTATAACTTTCAAACAAAACAAGATATTGGAGATTTTCAAACGTCATTATCTAGGGGGATAATTCACCTTTTAGAAACTGAAGAGATATAATAATTTAATGAAGCCAATTTGTCGGAATTCGTAAGGAAGTTTGATGCAATTTCACCCTAAATTGGAACGGTTTTTTGATCCATAAATGCAACAAACATTGAGTATCGGTCATGACAAAGTGATCAAAGTTAAAATTTTTAATTTATCATGACTGGTTCGCAAGATATAAGAGTTTATAATTTTTAAATCTGCAGTCATCAGTTGGAACACAGCGCTGCGTAACGTTCCGTGGAAGGAAATTTCAAGGGAGACTCGTGGTAGTCTCCGCTTGGTGCGTTACTGCGAGCGCGGTCAGTACAAGTAGCAACTGAACACACCTGCAAAATGAAAAATTTAAAATGATTTTAACTTTTAAACGAAACAAGATATTTAAGATTTTCAAACATCATTTTCTAGAAAGATAATTCACCTTTTAGTTTACTTGCCGCAATACGTAGATTATGAAAAAAAAATAACTATTTTAGAATGAATAAATGTAATTTAATTTAATTTTAAATTAATTGTTTGAACTGCAGAACGATTTTTGTAAAATTTTACATTTTACAATTTTTATACATGGCATAAATTAAACGCAAATTGCGCACCCCAATTTAATTTACCCTAAGATAAAAATATGCTGGTTATAGCCAAGATATGAATAAATTAGCTGTAAAAGTTTTATATTGTTATCTCATATTCAGCCTGCGAAAAATATGTGGAAAATTAAGGTTTTTACACATGAATTTTGTAAATTTCCGTTTAATTTTAATTCCCTAAAATAAGGTTTAAGCTTTTTAACTAGAGTGTATATAATGTCATTTTGTTTAAGGTGTGATTGAGAAGAAATTATTCATTGGAATAATGTGGGGAATTTTAGACTAATTTAGGGTCATCCATTAAATTCCGTGTAATGTCTGAAACACCTGAGCACCCTAACAAACGTAACACCTTAAATCACAATTAATAGCAGCGTACTTAGATAAATTCCACAAAATTTACGCGCTGCCCCCGAAATTATCCTTGCACCTCCTGCAAACAAACAAACAAAAATGTCGTGCTCGCACAGCGTACGCACGCACCATGCAAGCACTGATAATCAACGCAATTTATCAAAAATTATTTGCGCACTGGATTTATCCGGGCCTTTGATGTCGGAGGTTGGGGGCGGCAGACGGACGCATTTATCGAAGCGTCGCGTGACGTCACGACGACGACGTCGGCGTCGCCTTCGTTGGCGTCACGGCGGAAAAAAGGGTCGTTGGGTCGTTGGGGCTGTGTTTCTTTTCGTCCAGCCGCCCCCGCTGCCCGCTCCCGGATTGAAATCGGTCCGCGCCGTGCGGGGAAACTTTCCTGCCGTTTGGCGCTTCTTTTTGCCGCCCGCATTCGCCCGTCAGCGAAGTGCATTGAACTCGGTGGGGCGGCACGCGGTGTCGGCGGCGACGGCGGCGGCAGCGGCAGCGTGTAGTAAAGGTGCACAAACCATAACGTCACTAATCAAATACATGCCTTGACGAGCACGTTAGGTTAGTGGCACGAAAATGGGGGCGGCAAGAGGGTAGCGAAACAATTACGCGAGGGTAGAGTATGGACGGTAAATGGGGGCAGCAAATGCCGCCTTGAGGTTTCAAGAGCAGTGGTGTTACATTGAGGGGTTTAACTCTTTACTCATTTTTTATCCCAATTTATTTCTATTTTACTTCTTTACTTTTGTAAATCTACAATTATAGTTTTTTATTTATTAATGCAACAGAAATAAATAATAAGTCATGCCAAAGTAATCAAAGTTTAAAATGTTTATTTATCTTGTCTGGTTCACAAGATGTAATTGTTTTTAATTTATAAATCTGCAGTCACAAGTTGAAACGCAGCGCTGCGAGACTTCCCGCGGAAAGAGGCTGCAGGAGAGACTCGCGGTAGTCTGCGTTCGGTGCGTTACTGCAAGCAGCGTCAGTATAAGTAGCAGAAGCGCATACCTGAAAAATCAAGTTAGTTTAAAAGTGTATAATTTCCAAACGGAAAAAGATATGTAAGATTTTCAAACGTCATTATGTTAAGAAATAATTCACCTTTCAGAAACTAACAAAAAATAATTATTTTATTAGCCTAATTTGACGCAATATTAAATAAACTTTAATTTCATTTTACCAAATATTCTAAAGATTTTTCGATTCATAAATGTAACAAACATAAAGTATAAGTCATAACGAAACGATTCAAGTTAAAATTTTTTAATTGCCACGTCTGGTTCACGAGATATAAGTGTTTTAAGTTTATAAATCTGCAGTCAAAAGTTGGAACGCAGCGCCGCGAGAGGTTCCGCGGAAGGAGACTGTACGGGAGACTCGTGGTAGTCTTCGTTCAGTGCGTTACTGCAAGCTGCGTCAGTATAAGTAGCAACAGCGCACACCCGCAAAGTGAAGTTAGTTTAAAAGTATATAACTTCCAAACGGGAAATGATATTTTAGATTTTCAAACGACCTTATGTTGAGAAATAATTCACCTCTTAGAAATTAACAAAAAATCATAATTTTATAAGCCTAATTTGACGCAATACTTAATAAACTTTGATATAATTTTACCAAGAATACCAAAGGTTTTTTGATCAATAAACACAAAAAATATAAAGCATAAGTCATAACAAAGTGATCAAAGTCAAAATTTTTTATTTCTCATCACGGGTTCACAAGATATAGTGGTTTTAAATTTATAAATCTGCAGTCAAAAGTTGGAACGTGGCGCTGCGAGACGTCCCGTGGAAGCGCACTGCAAGCACGAGTCGCGGTAGTCTCCACTGGAGGTGTTACTGTAAGCAGCGTCAGTATGAAGGAGCAACTGCGCGCACTCAGAATGTGCAGTTAGTTTAAATCTTTATATCGTCCAAACAGGAAGAGATATTTGAAATTTTCGAACAGAAGTATACAAAGTAATAATTTACCTTTCATAATCTGAATAGATTTATTTATTTCTGCTATTCATTGCGTAGTAATACTTTTCGAAGTTTGATGTAATTCTACCATGAATCTGTTGCGTTTTTTAATTTACAAACTCGACAGAAATAAAGTATAACATAAGACGAATTGATCAAATCTAAAATTATTTTGTTATATTGTTTCGTTAATAAGAAATGTCCATCCCAAACGAAAGAATTCTTTTTAATTTTCCCAATTTGTTTAGTGTTATCAGTTATTATTTCAGAATGAATATTTTGAAACAAATATATAAAAAAATAAAAGGTTCTTTAAGCTTTCTGTTTCTGAATCGAAAGCCATTTGTCGAATGAAAGGAGACGTTTCTGCCTTTCAAAGTCTATAAAATTCTCTTTGGAATAATATATAATTCTGTTTGATCGCGTTTCAAGAAATGGATTCTTTGTGTCCTTGAACTTACATAAAGTTTTTGAATGTTCCAATTCCTGATTTCAGTATAAATAAAATTATAATAAGATTTTAGAAAATTTAGTATTTTCTGCATATGGTTAAAAAAATGTAGTGTTACGCCACTGACTAATCATTCTTCATCGCCAAAGGCCTGCAGGAAAACACCAGCTTGTACCATGTTGGCAGCATGTGGTGATTATCCTGAAGGAAGTTCTAAGTAGGCAAAATGGCAACAAAACAAGCCCGGAAATTAATAGCTTGATAATAATGATAAATTTTTATTTCGTGTATTTATACTCATGTTACATATCAAATTTCTTCGCCTGCTTTCCTCCACTTGCACAAACAGTCGATATTTCCTTAGGCTTTTGTTATTTCTCCTTTGCATCCTTGTTCTCGACCACTTTTCCGGGCTTTTCTGTAACCAAACGCAGAAACCTAGAAAAAGCGTCCATTATATTGTTGGGTCACGTGCAATAACATTAGAGATGATTAAAAATACACTCAAAGAGAGCATGAATGTAATTCTCCTTGACGGTGAAATAATAAAATAATGAAGTGCAATAAAGTGCAATCAAAAATTATGCTTTCAATTCGGATTCGATTAACTCGAACGTTTTCCCCGGTTCAATATGGATTGCAATATGGATATATGCGAAATAACAACATGCAACTTAATTGAATTTTCGAATCGAGGGCGACATCGATTCAGTCTCGTACGCACTCTGGGGGTGGTTTGCTGGCCGCCTCCCAACTGGATGGTAAGACAAAATACCAACTAACAGAGGGCGAAATTAAAATGAGATTTATCGTTCAATTTCAATTTGGATGCTGTTTCTTTGAAAGTTTTTTGTCAATTAAAAGTTTCTTTTAAGATAAATCCCCTGGAAATTCGAATATTTTCTTTTATTGAATGTTATCCTATTTGATAAACTTTCAGTTTTTATGATGATGTAATGATTCAAATGGTATTTTTAATATATTTTCCATTAAATTAGACTTAAAAATCGTCTTATTAACACGTCTTTAACTTGAATATTGCTTGATAAATTGTCGTTAAATACTCAATGTGTGCAATGTAAGCAATTCTGTTTACGCCTTGTCAACAATTTAAATGATTGAATTCAGATGTAATTGCGCCATTGAACGGTGACATTAAATTAGCGCCCTCAATGGCGTGTGAGCAGAACTTCGTTTCCTTATGGGAGCGCAATTAACGCGGCACAAGGCATATAATTAACAAACAAAATGTGAACTATGTAGTTTAACGTCGATTCTAGTCAACATCGAAAGTCTTCAGAATCTTCTTCAGAAGTTTTTCTTAAGGAAGGGTTTACTTATTGTTTTTTTTTTCTTGTAAAAGTTGTTAGTAACTTTTGTTTCTTAAATATTCATCTACCCGAACACAAAAAAAAAAGGTTTTCAGGCATTAATTAAGTAAATCTTAAGGGGAGGTTTAACTATAATGCAAAATGACATAGAACTTTTACGAGCACTAATATTGCGTCTAAATATTTAATTAGGAAGTACGCGCGACTAACGAGAAACATGAACGTGGATATTTGCGCATCTTGCAGCCTGATCGGCGCCGTAATTGGCAATTTCGTGCGAGCGAAGACTGCGCGTCGAATCTATCAAAGCTGCGAAGTTGCATCACTTCCGCGCGCCTCGAGTTTGCCAAATTGAGCGCGAATGGCGTGGAAATTAAGTTTTCAAACAAGTGAGCGTCTCGCCGGAAAGAAGTTGGCGGCGGCGGCGGCGGCGGCGGCGAAGGCGGCGTTGAAGTGACGTCGATGATGCTGATGACGATGATGAAAAATCGATGAGCGGATAATTGAATGCGCGTGCACCACGCAAATGAATTCGCCATTCATCGTACGAAAAACTATGCGTGCAGCGGGGAGTTCGGCTGGGGGGCGGCGATTGCGTGCAATGCGTTGATGCATACCGTCGCGTCAAAATCAGTCAATCAAACGAATTGCGTCGTCCGGCCCCAATCAATCGGCCGATAATCCATAAAAGTTCGGCTTGCGTGACGATCAGTTTGGGGGCGGCGGATGGAGGCGGCTGTGGGGTGGTTTCGGAGGGGTCGGCACGCACGCAATTATCCTGCGAGCACGCAAAATTACTGCGTCGCTGGCGATGAGTGGTCGATAGTTTCGATTTTGTTGAGTACTTTCCAGCGCGTTCCATTCCGGAAATCATTTCGAATGAATAGCAAATGGATGCGATTTATGTGCCCGTATTTGTAATTACTAATTACACATCAATTACCGATAGATAATGACTCTTTTGCAAGTGTACAAATGTCGGGTGAAAATTAATGCATGGAAATCTATTCGGGAATTTGTGTCAATTTTGGTGGAGGCGCCGGTCACATTGAAAATATTTCGATCAAAACTGATTTTTTTGGTGGAGGCGCCGGTCAAAAATGAAAATTTATTCTGAATTATTTTATTGGGGATTTAGTTTACTCGATTACCATTGTGAGATTTCAAAATTTCTATCTGAAAGTACTTTTGGCTTTGTCGCCAATTTGTATTAAATTGATATGTTTTATTTGAGCATTTTCTTTGTTTTCTCAGCTATGAAAGGCCCAATCTGGACCGTTCAAAGTGGATTTTGTTTTGAATTCAATATACTTTCGATTGGCGTTTAAAGATTTTCACATTTAAAACCGGAAGTGCTATTGGCCTTGTCGTCAACTTGATTACTATTCTTTAATTTGAATACTTTTGCTATTTTCTCGGCAATCAGCGGTCCAATCTGAACAGTTCAAAGATGATTTTATTCAGAATTTAACGTACTTTCGATTGGCACTTAGATATGTTCAAATTTCCACTTGGAAATTCTATTGGCCTTGACGTCAAATTGTTTAACATATAGCAAAGTTTCTGGAAGCGCTTGGAAGCAAAAGCATTCAATGCTGGTTATGTGTGTTCTGGTAACGAACCGGACGTGGATGTTCAGTTACAGAATGAGTGTCGAGATCCTGCGGCCGGCCAGCAACGGTGGTCGCCTCGAGGCGCGATGAACCGCCTCCGAACGACCTTCAAGCGCTCGCGCACGCCGACCGGCGCCGAAATGAAGACGCAGAGCAGCCTCGAGGTGCCGAAGCAGGTGCGCAGCGCCTCCTTCGACGAGATCCAGCTGGAGGCGAAGCGCCTCCAAGGCCAGCAGGCGGACGCCGGCTCCCTGCTGCACGTGCCGGCCCCGTTCGCGCCCAACCAACGGTCGCGCAGCGTCGACTCCGGCGCGTCGAGCGACGAGAGCGGCAACTTCCTCGAGGTGCCGCGCCGCTTCCAGCGGCGGCGCTCCTCCGGCAGCAAGGTGCCCTACTGCATCCACTGCCTCTGCCTCGACGAGTACAACCGGCAGCTCGCCGCCGCCACCGCCGCCGCCGGCGACGAGCCTAGACGCGCGCCCTCCGACGGCAGCTCCATCAGCATCAGCGACGAGACCTCGTCGAGCGACCCCGACGCCGACGAAGACGACGAACCCGTCCCGGAATGCTCCATCACGGTGACGCTCAGCCCGACGCTGCCCTCGCCGCCGCTGCAATCACCGCCGCCCGTGCCGCTCTCGCCCACCATCGAGTTCTTCCCGCCGCCTGCAGCGCCCCCTTCAGACGCTATCGGCGACGAGATGGCGCCAGTGGTGCGCGAACGCCGCAAGTCCATCCAGCGGCAGGAGGCGTTCGTCGCCGACCCCAGCGGCAACTCGCTGGAGAACGTCTCCGACGGCGGCACATCCGAGGTGCCCTCCGACGCCACCTCGGAGGGCGCGCTCTCCGAGGGCCATGCCGTCGTCATCCCCGGCGGGCTCGTCGTGCGCGACATCTATCTGCAGGTGCCCGACCTGCGGCGCGACCGTGCTGCCTCCGTCGACTCCTGCTTCTCGAAGGTGACGCAGGGCAAGACCGAAGAACTGCAGCACTCCGGCGTCAGCCTCGAGGTGCCCGTGGGGCCCAATGTGGCCCTTCGGTCGCGCTCTGTCGACATCGTCCTTCCCACCGACGAACAGGCGCGCTACAAGGCACTCGCGATGGCAGCGCCCCCTGGCACTGCATCCACCTCGTACGCCACCAGAGGGTACGTGTCAGATGCAATCTATGCATGATTTTTTTTCCATTCTTGTTGTCCTGCTTGTCAACATGTGTGTGATTCGTCCATCAACTTTCTGCCATCGTCCCGGACACCTGTCTGTTACAATTCATTTTGCTGTGGAGGAACTCAACAAACTACTGAGCATTTCAATGAAAACACATTTTTGACATTTTTATTTGAAAGTTACTTTTTTTGATTTGCGGCGCCAGTTTCAAACACAAACGTTCAGAACACCTGAGGGAAATGTTAAAGTTTAAGTATGCAGTAAAATGTCTTTCGATGTCGCCTGCCATCATAGATCACCCGCAATACAAATCATGCGCCGCCAACACACGAGGCAACTGTCACTTGGTCGCATACGCGAAATAAATCACCAGCACGTCACCATTTTCAGCGTAATTGCACCATTTCTTATATAAATTGGCCAATTCATCGTCGACCTGGCGCAAAATGACGCCAGCGCCATCGCACCACCAGAGGGCAGCACGCACGCCCCCAGTGTCTTTTGTTTTCGCATCCACCCTCCTCGATCCGGATCGATTCAATTAAAACGCCGATGCATTAGTGCATATCTGACGCAGCGGAAGAGGTGGACGAAATTGAATTCAGCGGAAATTAAACGCGAAGAAACAAAATAACAGCAGCCGCCACCATGGTAGAGGGCGTGGCGGTAACATTGAATAATTAGGGGTTATTATAAAAATGAAAAACGCCACGTCAGAAATCAATTATTCCATTATCAGAAATGGTATCAGAAGTGGCGTGTGTGAAGGGGTGTTTGTTGGGGGCGGCTGATCGACGGAGCATCCAGCAAATAATTTAAGCAGCTAATCGATGCCGAGAGCATCCAATTGAATTATTCATAATTCGGTGGTGGTCCATGCCGCTCCCCAGGAGTGGATTCATCCGTTCAATCATTTCACGCGTCCTCCCGACGGCTTTCATCTGTATTCTTCGGGAACCCTTTCGAGATATTAGCGAGCGATAGGAGGCGGCACATTACATTTATTTGCATTTCTGATCTCGAGCCTGAATTATTAAACTTTTTTCCACGTCGGGCGCGCCGCTTCGCATGCAGACAAAACCGTCGTCGAATGCCGAAAAAGAATCGGGCGCACGAGGAGCGAATCTAAAGACGCGCGGCGGGATGAATGGGAAAGTTTTCGGCGCGATACGACGAATGGAATTTGCCGCCGAAGAGAAGACTGATGAATATTCACAATTGCATGTTTTCGGAGGCGGTGCGAGGTTGAATGGTATCTGCGCGGGCCGGAAGTGGATTTATCGCGAAGAGGGTGCAAATGATAGCGACGTGACTCCACCGGCGAATGCCGAGGGTGGTTGCTGGAGGCGGTGGTGCACATTGAGTTTTTCCACGAATTTGACAATAGTTGCTTTCGATGCTTCACTCACTCACTCGGTTATCAATGTATATATCACCACCATCTCCGGACAACCGGAAGTTGAATCGATAGTGAACTTGATAATGTCCGCTTGTACGCTTTGTTTGTCTGCAATGGAAGATTTTGTTTTCGGTACGTTTTGAATTTGGTAGCTCAACGCGCATCGAATATAATCGCTTATAACTTTAGAACGGTAAGAGATACTCTAAATATTAAAAGTGCACAATGAACAGCAATAAAAAATGAAACGATTTCTGCCTCTAACAGTTTTTGTTAGCTAGTTATATAGTCGATATTTGCATTTATAAATAACTAGTTGTATCGTTTAATTTCATGATAATATGTCACATTAAATGCAACAACATTTAAGTGGGTTAAATTCTGAATCAAATGAGACAAAGTAACATATTTTGTCATTGATAATTCCGGAGATATAGCGATTTAAACTTTACTTGCTCAATATCCGATCGCCGCGAGGGGTGCCACGTCGCGCTCTGTAATAACGCAAGTCGCGCGAGACTCAATAGAGTCTTCCGCGCAGTGGACTACTGCGGTGCACGCATGGCTCACTTACAAACGGCAGACTCAACGCGCATAGAATTTAAACGCTTATAACTTTAGAACGATAAAAGATATTTTGAATTTGAAAAGTGCATGTTATACAGCAATAAAAAATGAATAGATTTCAACCTGTAAAAATTTATATTACCCAGTTGTATAGGAGATATTTGCATTTATATTTAAATAGTTGTATCGTTTAATTTCATGATAATATTTCAAATTAAATACAATCACATTTAAGTCGGTTAAATTCTGAATCAAATGAGACCAAGTAACATATTTTGTGATAGGTAGTTCGTGAGATATAGCGATTTAAACTTTACTTCCTC
>JARJDZ010003738.1:0-32343 GCA_030264555.1 Aleochara sp. GC000083
ACATGCTAAAGATATTATAACATTCAAACTTGTAATATCAAAATTTTGCAGTTGGCAACTGTAATATTTTTACACTTTCAATATGCACGTTAAATAAGGAATTGTTAAGATATCCTGCAAGATACATATCTGCCTAATCTTTTGGGGGTGTATTAGTTTACATAAAGTTTTTGAGTACAAGCGTTTGAGGTTCCTCGGCAACCCATAACATTTCAACAGAACGCATATTCAATCTACACAAAGAATCAATTTTGTACGAACAGCTTCCAGTCTTTTTGCACGCCTCACAGTCAATGGTCCCTTTAAGGTTGCAAATTTGCAATTGCACACTAAGTTTTCGGGTGTGGCACAAATATTTTATACTTTGTACAATATGGATCTACTCTCTCTTTCTGATCTTTTGCAGTTAATGAAAAATTTCGGAATGATTTAACATTCTTGCACACCAAATTTCTCAAGTGCACAGGCAGCGAAAAAATTAGAGGGAACATTGCTCACAATTTGTATCTTAAATTATTGAACAGCTGAATGTTTTCTGTTTAACAATTATTAAGGTATCCCGCGACATTCACAATATCTGGCAATTTTTTGTTCTGTAGTTGAGTGCATAAAATTTTAAAGCTGATCACTGATCAGAAGCTCGTCTTCTTATGTTGGTAGTTTTGTTGCCAAGTGAGAATATGCAAGCCAATGCTGAATCAGTTGCGCAGCCAGACTGAATTTATAATGAATTCATTGTGACTTGTTTTCGTCTGAGGGTAGCGAACACAGCATTTGCCCATTGTTATTTCCGCAGTTGTATTTCAACCAAACAAGCTTTCACCTGTGATCCCCTTCATCAACTTGTCGCGACGAAAGAGAGAAAACATGATGATCTCCAGTTTTACTTCTTTAGTCGGAGTACAATGTATCCCATTAGATTGAATCCCATTAGATTCCATTTTCCATAACTAGAATAATAAATTACAATTTTATTGCCTAATTGCTTATGCTTACCTTGTAATTTCCTTCTGAGAGTGTGACTGGATTTATTGCCCCATACCTTTATAATTTCCGGAATGAAATTGACGATCTTGCTTAGTTATTTCTTCTCAGCACGAGTTCGAAAACTGACCTAAAAATTACAGACATTGTTTACTTGTTTCTACATCCTACCTGCCATCGTTTACCGATATGAATCTAAAAGAATCGAATTCGAGTTCTATTTACCCATTAATGTTGTATATCCGGCAAATCATGTGATATATCATCGCTGGTTTTGTCGGCGAAATTTCAAGGTTCAGCTACTGCAGCTACAGCTACTGCAGGTCTTAGGCGCGTTTCATCCAAAGACTTCTTTATAACATCTCGAATGAGCGTTAGATGCCCAATTGCTTCGGATGAAATTGTGATATTGCTTGCTTGTAATGATTGATGATCCAATATTCTGCATCCTTCTGGTCGTACTATCCAATTAGATCTTCAATTCTTCCAAATCTGAAAATATTATTACATGAATTCCAATAAGTTACTTTCTGACTGTTCATACCTTTTTGAATTTGTAGCATAATTTGTTGAAGTTGGTGTCCAAATCTTACAAAGTGATGATGAAGTTGAACGTTTCCAGCAGAAAGCAATTTCACCTGTTGAAGTGCATATCAAACACCAAAAGCCCAATCTTATTAGATGTACAGTTGATGAAGAAACTAACATCCTCAATGGCAGGAAACTTAGAGCATTTCTGTTCTCTGATGACTTTCAGGTTACAGAATTCTTCTTCTAAACAATATTCGGCGATTCCTAAAAGGTTCAGAATTAGAACCGTAATTTTCAGTGATCAATTGCAAAGTAACGTAAAACTGTACATACTTGTTTCGGCAATATAATTTTCGAGAAGATATTGTTAAAGTCTTGACGGACTTCCCAAAGAGCCGGATGATCATGTTTTCTAACATTTGCTAGCTGATAAGGAAGAAGTAGAAGAAATAACGGCAGAATCGTTTCCCATTCTTTAATACTGACATATACCACACACCTTCCTAAGTTGTCCTAAAAATGTATGAATTAAATTGAGTTTGGGTTGTTAATAATCCTGGGTGGCCTCACTGTATTGTTTAGCACATCAGGAGTACCAATATGCATAGGAAAGTCTTGTATCTTACCTTAAAAACAAATATTGGAAATGTATGTATGTCGCCTGGATATGATGACTTCATAAAAACTCCTCTGATATTAATTAGTATACTTCCACTAAATTGTCAATTGCTAATACCATTCACTGAAAGTAACAAGTTTTCTTCTCCGTTAATAGCTATTTAGCCTCAACCAACCGTTCCAATGCAGCACGTGCACTCAACTGATCTCAATCTTTAAGTTCTCGCTCGTTCCTCATTTAGTTCCTGACCCCTAAAGGAGGGTGAACAGCAGGACAAGTTTGAACAACTGTTGTGAAAACCAAAAAGGGAAGTTCTGAAACTAAGAGAAAACATATTATAAGCACTTGCATGGGAATCAAAATGATTTCGTTATGCACGATTTTCAAAACTTTTAGGAGCTTCCCAGTTAGATGAACAAATCAAGCATGGGGCAATTCAAGGTCTTTCGCAGCCGCTCTTAACGCTTTAATTCAGCGAATGGTCACTGAGGGCGCCAGCAACCGGGAGTACAATTATCGTTCAAAATTGAGTGGGATTATTTAAAAATAATTTTCAATACATATGATTGAAAATTTTCTGTTAGAGAAGATGCGTAATATCATTGATATGGTAATACATAATTAGCATAACTTGCCAGGGGTTATATACAAAGTAAACTTAATATTTATTTATCAGTTTAATTGATTACTGTTAATTAACTTATAATTTCACATAAATTTTGTTAAGTTTGTTTTGTAACAACTAGAAATAATATTCAGCAGCTAAAATTCACTTAGCTAAGTTTTGAACCAGGGAATAAAGTAGCTTTTTACTCCCGACACGTTGGTTGACTGGTTAATATATCACACGTTGAGGACGCCACCATCGTATTACATTCGGTAAATATCGGCAGCCATCGTTGTATTCGTGTTTAATGTCATCGTCGCGGAGGGAGTAAAGTGAGATATTACTCCCTCTACGGTCGCAGCCAAATGAAATCATGACGTGTAAGGTTACATTTACCTAATTTTAGCAAAATACCGAAAATACCGCACTTGTAATAGCCCAAAAGTTTTATTAATATTTACATGAGACTGAAATTTAACTTTTGGTATGTATTTTACGCATAAAAGCAAGCAGTTGATTAATGAAGATATGTTCCAGTGCAAAATGGGCATTGCTGTCACAAAGCAAACAGACTTGAGTACCAATGAATTGGTGTTGAAATTTGTTAGTAGAGAACATATATCACCTAATGATCCATTTTGGAATTCGTTTCTAACGTTTAATATAACAATACCACAGACTAGGTTTGTTTAGTCATGAATATTGCATGGCAAATTTGTAATGCTTTTACTTGCAGCAATGAACAACTCTTTTTGGAGTCGAAAATAGATACATGTCTTCAACAGCTTATCAAACATAACTTAGATTCACAGAATATTTGTTCGTTGATACAGGTATTTCTGATAAGGTCATCAGAATTGTTAGCTGCCACAAGTACAAACAAGTGAGTAAATATTTAAATAAAAGGCTATAAACTTAAAATACATGCATACAATTTTAGTAATCTATTTAGTTGGCAGACTTTTAATGCCCTATTTATTATAAGATGTATAATGAAGTACTTTACTGAGATGCTAACTGAGGAGCAATTGATACAGCACATTGAGGCAGGATGTGAGGTGAAATTGGAAAGTCTTATTGGCTGCTTGTTTGATATTGTAGTGGAAATACCACTGAAGGATGTTACCTATGCAATACACTTGGAAGCTATCACTACAATATTGGTGCTGTTATCAGTTGAAGTGCATATGAACCATTCAGTGCCAGGCCAGCCAAAGATTCTACATTTAATTATGAAAGGCCGACACGCAATTCATGCGCCGTTGTTTGTGCGCAATTTGTTGCAAAATTTTATTGATCAGAAGAAGCAGCCAATTATTGATAGTGAGCGAAGTAGTTTGGTGCTTGGCCTAGCAACAGGAATATGGTCTATTTTAACATTCAATCGCAAGGCAGTAACATCTGATAGCCATGAAGGAAGTGATTGTGAAAGCAGTCCATTGGCATTGCACAGTTTATTATTAATATTGGTGCTTGCAAATCACTGTTCAATCAAAGCAAATCCTTATAGGCAATGCCTGTTTTCATGTGTAAATAATCAAGGTAATTTGTTTTTGAGCCATTTATAATTTAATGTTAATTTAAATTACATTTCAGATAATAGTCCCATGCCGCCTACGGAGAATACCGTTGTTTTACGCATCGACTTCGGCCAATTATTTAATATCTTTTGTAAAAAGGTGTCTGGAGATGCATCCACATTACTTTTATATTTGTTATTACATCGTAATAGTGCGTTTAAAGCACATTTGTTGCAACGGCCGGATTTAGACCAATTAGTAAGTTTCAAATTCTAATGTATTCATTTAAAACAATAACTAAAACTTTTATTTTCAGGTAATACCTATTCTAAAAACGTTGTACAATGCTCCAGATAGTAATTCTCATCACATTTACATGTCGCTGATCATATTATTAATATTGAGCGAAGATGAATCATTTAATAAATCTATCCATGAAACGGTAAGTTTTGCTCATATTTATAACAAACTTTAACTGATGAACGTTTTTGCGTTACAGAAACTAAAGAATATTTCATGGTATTCGGAACGTGCGTTGTCAGATGTATCATTAGGTGGCCTCTTAGTATTAGTTGTGATTCGAACAATACAATACAACATGTTGAAGATGAAGGATAAGTATTTGCACACAAATTGCCTCGCCGCTCTGGCGAATATGTCATCGCAATTTCGCGACCTGCATCCATACGTTTGCCAACGGCTGGTCTCGCTCTTCGAAACGCTTGCCAAGCGATATCAACGGCTGAAAGCCGATCTGCAACTCCAGGACGCAGATACCACCAAGGTGCCAGTCCCTGCCGATGGACAGGATGCACCAGATGCTGAGCAATATATCACTGTTCTCGAGGAAGTATTGCGCATGGTGTTGGAAATCTTCAATTCGGCCCTCACGCATCAGTTGCCAAAGAATCCCAACCTAGTGTATACGTTACTGTACAAAAAGGATATCTTTAAGCAGTTCCAAACTGCTATTGCTTTCGCAGATATCGTGCACAATATCGAAATCATTATTGAATATTTTTCCAATTTGCTCAACACGAAGATGCAACATCATGAAGTCGATGCTACCATGGTCCTTAATATCATTTGCCAGGGTGGCAAACATTGGCCCAAGGATAAATTAACTGTAATTATTGCAACTTTCGTTAATGAACTTATTAATGGATATTTTTTTAGAAATTTCCCGATCTGAAATTTAAATATGTGGAAGAGGAGCAACCAGAGGAATTCTTTATACCGTATATTTGGGCACTAGTCAATCAACAGAGTAATATACATTGGAATGGGGAAGGATCAGGCGTTTTAACGTCTGTGTGTTAAATGCAAAGTATTATTTATGATTTATCTAATAAGGATTCTTAACGTTCCATTCATATTATTAACGTACATACTCATGTACAATTTTAACGTCTACTTATATTTTCCATGTATATATTTTATAAATCTTTGTTTAGTAATATATTGCTTCTAAATATAAGTTAATCGAAGAGTTAAAGAAAAGTTCCTTAGACCCTTGATAACAATTATGCAACTTCATAGAGATAGGCAATCCACATTACTCTTGAAACTGGCCTGTTTTTAGTACATAACCTGAAATTTCTCCTAATTCAATATCTTAGAAAAATATAGGGAATATTCATCAATTAGAACAAAAGTATGTTATTTCAATCCAAAGTAAATCTGAATTAATTAATTCTAATTTTAGAAATGAGATTTACTGCTATATTAGCCAGAAAGAAGGCATCCAAGGAACCAGTACCATTCCAGGAGCGATTACCTCTTAAACTTAAACCAATTGTTTCTGGCAAGGGAGACAAAGTTTCAGATGTATCATGTATACAAGAAATGTCTATAATGCTGGCTTGCTTCAAAACAAATGACTTTAATCAAATGCTGTGCTCTAAAGAGATCGAGAGCTTCAAGAACTGTTATAAGGGTCATATGCAGACAAAACAAGTGAAGAAGGAGAATGCTGAGAAAGGTATCTTGACTCCTGGTGAAAGACAATTAACATTTAAGCAAGTAAATATTCTATTGAAGAAATATCCCAATCTGGAATAATGTATGTTAGTTTTATGCCATTGTAGAACCATTTTTCAATAAAATTAGTTTATGTAAATTATACAGATATATGATATATAATCTAAAATGTTTTTGTTTATTTTTGTTCAGAAGTAGTGAATAATGTATAGCAAGTACATTAAGTAAATCCAAAATATTATGAAATTTAGTTGGGTACATGCCAGAAAAGGATGTTTGCCAAAATTAATAGAAATCATTGATTACTTAATTAACTCATTTTTGGTAATCTACACGAATTGTTGGCAAAATAAATCGGTGAGATGCATGAAAATTGAAGTAAATACCTGGTTTACCAAATTTAATTGCATCTAATTGGAAATGATCCAAAATGCACAAAAATTATTAAAGCTGATTCATTGAAACAGCCTATTTTCACTACTAATAAGGAAATTTGTTAAGGTTGATCCAGTAATTTAATATTGTTTGCTGACAATTGAAATGTGAGTGAAATTTACAAATATTAAATTGCATTTCTATGCTTTTATGGGCCTTGACTCTTGGAATCTTAATTGTTACCGTTTTCCATATTTCGTTTCCATAAAGCAAGTGGAAACTTCGAGTCAAATTTTCAAATATGCGTAAGCATAACATCACTCTGAAAGTTATAAATAACCCAGTGTTTCATGATATTCTAGAAATAGTCTGAAATGCAAGCTTTAAGTATAAATACAGGTAAGTACGCTAACAGAACGCAGTGCGAACGCAACAAGCCCAAAAGACACATCAAGCTAAAAGCATTTTTCTAATTATCTACCTGAAAAGTAAGTCGTTATTCCAGAAAGTTAAAACCATCTCTGATATCTTCAAATTGCAGATGTCTCTCGTCCCAATGCTTTTCCGCGATTGGTGGGATGATTTCGAATTCTCCAGGCCACACTCCAGACTGATGGACCAACGTTTCGGCACCGGTTTGCGAATGGACGACCTAATGAACTCGATGTCTTTGCGCCCAACGACCAGCAGGTACTATCGTCCATGGAGGAATACAGAACTCGCTCGTCAGGATTCTGGATCCACCCTGACTTCCGACAAGAAGACCTTCAGGGTCATCCTGGATGTGCAGCAATTCACCCCTGAGGAAATCACCGTCAAAATCTCCAACAACTGCATCGTTGTTGAAGGCAAACACGAGGAGAAACAGGACGAACATGGCTTCATTTCGCGACACTTTATTCGTCGCTACATGCTGCCTGTTGACCATGAAGCCAAGGATGTTATGTCGACGTTATCCTCTGATGGTATCTTGACCGTGAGCGCACCGAAGAAGCAGCCCCAAAAGGAGCAAGGCGAAAGGGTTGTCCCCATTAAGGCGACAGGACCAGCCAAGAATACAGTCACTCCAGTTGATACTCCAACACCTCAAGCGAGCAACCCAACTATTGAGCAACCAAATTAAATAATTACTAAATTAAGAGCAAAAGAATGAACAGAAAATGCCAAATGCTTTATATTGTTTTGATATTGTAATATTGCCATAACAACTGTATTGTTATGTATTTATAAATTTTCATTTCTTCTGAGGCTTGTCACAGAATTTTTATATTCATTTTATTAGCTTAATAAAGAGCATCTATAATTCGAAAAGAGTTCGAAATGATTGATGAGACAATGAAGACGACTCGGGCTAAAGTTCCAGAGGTTTCTGAACCATCCACAGGGAACTTGCAAAAATCGATCAATAGAAGCTTGGAGTTTACCAAAAATAATAAAGCGAAGTATCAGAAAGGTAAATTATGGAATCCTTTCTAAGGGAGTAAAAATTTAACCTTTAATTTAGGTGAAACAAAATCAACAAATCATTTGATTTACGAAATGAATGAATTCTACCTTGAAATGGCACAAAAGATCAACGAATTGGGAGTGAAACGTTACGATGATAACGTCAAGGATGAAGAGGATGATGAGGAAATTGAAGATACAGATAGCGTTTTGTATGAGGTGATTACAGCTATCAAGAAGAAACGGAACGATCCAGAAATTCGTAAACAAATCGAAGCTTGTATGAAATTGGATCAATTAATGGAGGAAACATATAAAACTCTGAAGGTGATTGATCAAAATTTCTTCATTTCAAATTTCATATTTACCATTTTTATTATATGCAACCACGAATACACCACTTTAATTCAAGAGTTAAGCGCAAGATGTCATCATAGTATCTTTTGATGATCATTTTATGATTTCAGGAAGAAAATGAAGAACGATTATCAATTCAAGCGGAATTATGTGATATAATTGAGCAGAATGATACCGCACCGAATGCAAAAACCCGCTACTTCAAATATCTGTGCGATATTGAGACCAAAAAATGTAATTCAACAAAGATAAATCAACTACAGGAAGAGAACTTACAACTTGAAGCAATGGAACGGGAGCAAATCGCACAGAAATCGCAAACAAACACAGACAATTGCGAAAACAAGGATGCCAAATTCATTAAACGGAATATCCAGGTAAATATTGATAAAACAATCATGAAATCATGTCTGAGGTCAATGTATTTTGCGTTGATAGTTGGCTAAAAGTAGTTCCAACATGTTGCGATCTGGTAATTATCTCACGGATGAGGAAAAACTCACATTGAACACGATTCTTTCTGATTTGGGTGAGTAAAAACCAATTTTTATTGTAATTTGAAAAAAAATCATATTTGAAATCGGAATTTTAGATCATCTGGAGAATGAAGAAAGCAGTGTTTTTGAAGAGCCAGATGATGATTCCAGTGATGATTGTACAATCACATCAGATTTGTATGGATATTCAATGTCCGAAGAGGATAAAACCAGATTGTTGGAATTGGAATCAAAAATTAAGGTTAGAAATGATTTTTGGGAGTAACCAGAAATTCAGTGTACAAAAACTGAGTGAAATAAGTGACGATTTGTATCTGGATAATTGTACTGTTGTAGGAACTATCAGAGAGACCTTCAACGAGTGAAGAGCTAAAGAAAACGGTGCGAAGTAATGCGGATGAGGGTAAACACTGGTTGAACGAGAGCCGCCTCAAACAAATCGACGAAAAGTTGGAGAAACTGCAGAACGAGCGGAAAAGTTTCACGTTCGCACCGCACGATGTGCCGCCTCCTTCGGCCGAACAGGAAGTTGACGACATTTCCGACGACAACGACGAGACCATTAACGAAGTCAACTCCATCTCCATGGATACGATCTGCGAACGCAGCCAAGACATGTTGGACGCCATTGCGAATATCATCACGAAGATTGATACCAACAGCACGGATGAGATTGATAAGGATGATCCTGGAGAGGATGCCACTCTGGAGCTGGTGGTGGCACCCTCGAGATGCAAAGAAGTCTGGGATGAAATCAATTAGTTGGGCCGACTCTCTGGTGCTGAATGCTTCAATAATAAATTGATTTATGAGTCGTAGCCACTCGTGCATGCATTCTGGTGTTTGCTGTGCGGTGTGTGGCCAGCTTATTCAATCGGAAGTCATTGCATACTATTTGCCCACTTGGCTGCAATGCCAGGATGTGTTGCAATGAAATTATGCGCGCGCCTTTTGTTCGATTCGCAGCCGACTTCGGGGCTTCCCCCGTTTCGCATCGTATAATCTGCATTCCGCATATGATTTCGTCCTGCCGCGCGCTGCTGGCGGAGGGTCGTAATCGCAGGGCGCGTTCGGTATTAAGTGAGTACTAAGTAACTCAGCAGCTATTATTCACCCCCTTCGAGCTGATATGAGCTATGGGTGGATTTATGGCCGGCAGAAGGAGAGGATGGGATGAAATTCGTGCTCGTTCACCGCATCGTAAATCGCAGTGCGTTTGTGTGCGCCCATTTAATCGCTATTTGTCGCATTTAATTTCATTTGCTTCCAAACAGCCTGCTCGATTATTGCATATGCATATAATATCCCCGTTTATTGCTTCTCAATTGTATGGGGTTGGTATTCTATTCATCAAACTTGGTGGATCTATTGGTAAATGTGTCAACATTTATTTGATAAATGAAAATTTGTCATTTTTCTACTGATCATGTATGAAAAGTCAAATCATTGCGATTGTTTACTGTCTATTGAGAAATTAATTTGATACAATCAATCTCTATGGTTACTGGGGTATCAACAAGGAATATTATTAAAAATTGTAATTTCCTTCAAATTGGTTCAAGGATTAGTGACAAATTGACGCAAGTTCCTTAGATTTGCAGATTTTCCTATAATATTTCATTTATTTATTTTTGTTTAGTTGATATCTTGTTAAACATTTGATGAATTTCTGTTATTCTTCAAAATGTGATAATTTCCCCCTAAATTCTCACCTCAGTTGATCATAATTTCATGGAATTAGTTATTTTACAAGGTTTCTTATTGGTAAAATCGTTGATAATTTAGAAGTTTTTAATTTAATTTAGAAAGTTTCGTAAAATCCGAGAGAGGACACTAGTCGTATAAAAATTGATCCTTTTTGAAAAAAAAGTTGTCAAACTATTTTTCAACTTTCTAAAGATCTATTATATCAATTATTTTCGTGTTGGTCTTTATATTGATTACTGTATTTACAAGAAAAAGTGTCGATATGACAAATATTGCAATGATTAAACATCCAATACAAACATACAAACAATGTGATAATATTTTTGCAAGTTTGTTGGTTTGAACCGAATATCTATACAAACGTAGATGTAATTAATGGCAATTGGGAATTAATGGGAAATGTTTCCATCCCTGGATGCATATTTTCGAAAATGTCATGAATCCAAGAGAATTTGCTTCTAAATTGTATAGGGTTACCATTCTATTTATCAGACATGATCCAGGATCCATTGTCAACATTTATTTGATAAATGGAAATTTGCCATTTTCCTACTGATCTGGTGTAAATAGTCAAATTATTGCGTTTGTTTACTACCTATTGAAAAATGTAACTGATGCAAGTATCAACAAGGAGTATTGTTAAAAATTGCAGTTTTCTTGCAATTGGTATTTTATCGTTCAAGTGATACGGACAAAATTACAATAATTTCTTGGATTTGAAGATTTTCAAATAAGATGTTTATAAATGCTGATTTCATTTATATATTTCATTGTCCAGATGATATTTTGGTCTAGCTTTTGATAATCTCTGTTGTTCTTTGAAATTTGATAATTTCTTCACTAAAATCATATCTGGATTGACCATAATTTCATGAAAATAGTGATTTTTCTAGGTTTCTTATTAGTAAAATAATAAAAAAAAGGTTTCAGGAAATTCGAGAGATGGCAGTAGTTGCACAAAATTGGTCCTAATTATAATTTTCAAAAAAAAAAATTGTGAAATTATTGATCAACTTTGTGAAGATCTATTACATCAATAATTTTTGTGTTTATCTCAACATTGATTACTGTGTTAATAAGAAAAAGTATCGATAAGGCGGAAATTACAATGATTAATAAATCATTTCCATGGAAATCAACAAACAAACAATGTGATTATATTTTCACAACTTTAAGGGTTTGTAACCGAATATCTATACAAACGTTGATGTAACCAATGACAATATTTATTTCAATAGGAAATGTTTTCATCCCTGGATGCATATTTCCGAAAAGGCCATGAATCCATGCGAATAAATTCAGATAGAGCAGATCAGCTTATGGCTTAACGTCCGACTGGCCGCACAGCATGAGGTGGTGCAAAAGAGAACCGCTCCAGCCACCATGAGACGGAATGCACGCTGAGGACGACGACGTCGTCGCCGTCGGGCGCGGAAAATGCGCACCTCCAGCGAGCGAGCGCGACTGTGCGAGTTTGGGATGCTGATAAAATCAATTGTAGAAACAGGATTTTCGAGCTTCCCTTGCGTAAAAAGGGGATGAAAATAAGGGCGTGCGCTTTTAGGCGGAGCATCCGAGCCGCCTCCCCTCCTCCAACACAACTTTAACCCGCTTTGTTTTCGCACACAACCTACCCGGAAATGTGCGGTGGCTTGAACCATCATTGTTCTTGCCATCAAAATATTGGTATAACAAGTCCAGAGACCGTCGGCAAAGCATCGACGCCGCCGCCTCCGTCGACGCCGCTCCAGGTCGTCGCGCTCACCGCCGAAAACTGCACCAACTCCATCAGCGCGAATGACTCGCGTGTGTTTACGCGCTGCATGTCCACGCTCACGATAATAAACGTTATCAGAAAGCATCGCCAGCGAGCTTGCGGCGCTCCACGTTGTGTGTGGCGGCATCGTAATAATAACTGAACGAACGCGTGTGCTGCGAGTGCGACCGACCGCGTGTGCTGTGTGGACCTGGTGCACTTGGTGGCTTCCTCCTCGATGCTGATGATGGATGAGACGGTGCGCCTCTTGGCGCCCACCGACGACCTTCTGCTCAACTCGGCGCGATACCCGCAGGCGGAGAGCCCACTGGATCTTCGCGGCACCTCCGACGCTAAATCCGAACCGGACCTGGAGGACTACACGAACACCCCCGGGAAGTCATCCAAGAAATCCAAGCCGCAACTCATCAAACCACCCTACTCGTACATCGCCCTCATCACCATGGCCATTCTGCAATCCCCGCACAAGAAGCTCACGTTGAGCGGGATCTGCGAGTTCATCATGACGCGCTTCCAATATTACCGCGACAAATTCCCCGCGTGGCAGAACTCCATCCGGCACAACCTCTCCCTCAACGATTGCTTCATCAAAATCCCGCGGGAGCCTGGAAATCCTGGGAAGGGAAACTACTGGACTTTGGATCCACTTGCTGAAGACATGTTCGACAATGGGAGCTTCCTCCGTCGGAGGAAACGCTACAAGCGACCTTCCCCGAACCTCATGTACCGTGAGCACCACGCGATGGTGGCATCCTTGCTCAGCCCCCAGGATAACTACCAGCATTCCCTTTTTGGGCATCCAAGTATGCCGCATCCATATGCGTATCTTCCAAACCTCGCTGCTCAGAACGCTTTACCTTCATTGATGCCACCCATGGATCTGACCCGTTTGGGCTTGGGGCACCTGGGGCACATCATCTCCCAGCAGCAGCAGCAGCAACAGCAACATCCGGTCTTGTGCAAGCCGGTTCCGGTGCAGCCGACGCTCGGCGATCGAGACACCGAAGATTTCCTACCATCGAGCACTGAAAGAGAGATCCACAAAAAGACGAATGGGTTCTCGATCGATTCGATCATCGGTGCGAGTGGAACGCGGAAGAGTAGTGAGTCGACGGATCGAGAGGAAGAATGCGATCGGTTGGCTAGCATCATCAAAAACTCTGCTAATGGACATCATCATCAGCTGAACTCGGCCTTTTCGCCGCTCTCCACGTCCGACGATTGGACGAGGTGAAATGATATGATCTTCTGAAGGAGATCCTCGTGATCGATGGACGTCGTCGCCGTCGGATGGCATCCTGCAGGCGAGAATGTGGTGTCATCAATGTCATCATAACTCATGCAAATCATTTAGCGTTCAATTTTTAGGTACTCACTCAATATTTAATCAACTAAGCCAAATATAACCTAATTATAATGGAGTCTATTCGAGAATTAGTGATACATTACTTAACTAATAATAAGCATGAAATGGACTTTGACAACAAAGTGTAATGTTTAACATATACCTAATTTTTTATGGTGTAATATGTATATAGTGTAGAATTTGTTGTCTTGCAATTAGTTAGACTTAAGCGCTCGAAATTTAGGTTATAATTATTACATGTCACACTTAACCTCTAAGGCGTCTTACAGGATAAAGGATAATTGTGTACAGAAATGTAGTTAGAAAGCTAGATTTAATGCAATAACATTTTTATTGTTTTGAAACAAAACAACACAAATAAGCAATACACAAATGCGTTTACGTAACACATAATTTTTATATTTTCATCGCTCAATTTAGTCTGCTGATTAGATTATGCCAATAAGTCAGTTCGTAACCTAAAAATCCCATAAACAGTGGGAGCACTCCAAATTGAAAGTGCATCTTTGCATTATAGATTATATTACTAATTTTGTACAAACAAAAAATCACATTTCCACCTATCGATTAATTATTTAAATATGTGTGATAAGGCATATCACACTATTAAGGAGGCAAATTCCAGGAAGCCGATTAAATACTCATCTCTCTTGATTGTTTTTGTTGTTGGTTTTATCCGTAAATTAATATTTGTATGTAATTCGTGAGTAATCAAAACGCAGATCTATTTATTGATTCATTCCCAATACTATCAATTATGATTACTATACTAACGACTAAATGATTAATTGTGCAATTAAATTAGATACTAAGTACACTCACTAAACACTATACACACTATGTACATTATACATGATCGCAAAGATGATCAAGATCATTGCTGATGATGAATTAAATGACAAATGTTGATTTTACAAATTACAAAATCAAATAAAATTAATTAATTAATTACAAATTGCATACATTCATTCCTTTTTCCTGGATATCTAAGACATTTTGTCAATAAAGTTGTTTGTTCGTTATAACGTTTTATTGCAGGTATTTGAATTAGAAAATGTTGCATGGGGAAAACTGCGACGTCACTGAGTTGTTATGGTTACAACAGAATAATATTTAGTTAAATGTTGCAATGATATAAAGTTGATGATCCTTTAATGATAATTAAATTGAGGCCTAATATGACAGTAAATTCCAGAAATTTGTTATCAAATATTTCAGCTTTCCAACTTTTAGTTAAAAATTTTGAGATTATGGAGAAATCTTTCAATCAAAATTTAGATAAAACATTAAATTATTTGAATTTAGTGCCAACTTCTAGAAAGATTTCTAAATAACATCAGAAAACATCTATTATATAACTTTTTGTCATTTGCTATCGAAATTAAATATCAATCATCATTTTTCTGCAAGTTCTCTGCAATCAAACTTTGAAGATCTTTTCCATCCGTTTTGAGAATGTGTCATTTTCAGTAAAAACTAATTATATCTCTTGTCTTGGAATTTGTGTACTTAAAAAAAATGGCAAAATATAAATTCAAAAACAAACTGGTAGCAAAAATGAAAGTTTGCCCAAAACATTTTTAACATTTCAAATGAGGCTTGAATTTAAATGAAAATAGAATGTAATTTATTATTGATAGTACAGATTAATGAAACCACAATTAAATAAATAATCTCCCTGTTACAAAAATAATTATTATGAATGAAAATAATTTCCATATATTATAAAAATATTTCCGCAAATAAAATTCCTAACTGTGAAACGCACAAACTCAAAAAAAAAAATAATAATACGAAAACTTTATTATTACTCTAATTTGATAAGATTGTTTATTCAAGACACTTTTACGTTATTTTCAGTATGTCATATTTGATCCAGAGAATTGCACTGAAATTCGTTTATTTCAACAAACAACGCATAAGCACATAAATGACATCCTAATTTGTTGCGTGGTTTGTATAAAACAGACGAATGAAATTGAGGATTGGGAGCTTAGATATGAAAACAAAAATAACATTTACTTATTCGTATCTTATTTTTTTATGACTTGGTAAGGTTATACTAGTAATCGCTTTATTACACAGTGATTTCAACAATTAAAATTTGCATTATGATAAGTTTATTTGGAACACGTGTATACAGTTTAAATAACATCAGATACAAATTAAATGTGTAATTTTAAAATCTGCCTGATATTTGAGAATGTATTGTAACTCTAAAAACAAAATTTAGCACAATATTATTATAATAAATAAGTTTCATGATTAACAAAACGATAAAATTACTTCTGAATAAATGTTTTTGATGACTGATATGAATAACTTTTAATATTGGAACTTTTTCCAACATTAAGAACATCTTTTCTCTATAAGGTTAATAAGTAATAGAATATAAAAGACATAAATTGTTTAATTTACTATTTTCTGAAGAATTTCGTAGAATGGCAAAATTTTAGGCATAATGATAATTTTCATTTATCAAAATACTCGACAAATAAACCTTAAATAATTGAAAAGAAGTGATTTATCAAATAATTTGAATGAATGATAAAATCCAAGCTTTTTTATGAAACAAAAAGTTAATTTTATCATCCAACTTTTAGCTGTAAATAAAAACTCTCTCGAGATGCAAATAAATCAACAAAATCATTGATAATCAACTCAAACTCAATTACAGACTGATTTGATTCGTTAAGTACTTCCAAATGAGACTGTTCACAAAGTATCCATTATGTCCAAAATTCAGAACCCTTTTTTGCTGTTCCATTCTGCGACAGGTTTCTCTACAAGTTGCAAACTGCCTGGTCAAAAATAATCGAGTGCAGATACCACTCATATTCATGCTCATGCTCATACTCATACTTAGGGTTTTGATGTATACGATGAAGGTACAATACTTTTTGATGATGTTTGACTTCAAGTGCACAAGGCTCGTACATTCAGGACGTGCGAGGAATCGAAGCTGCAACCCGACGGTTCAAGCTTGAATCGCGCAGTTGTTCAAGTGGATCAAGTTTTCCCGGGGAGCAGCAACGAAGAGAAAAGTCTCTTCTATGGTTGCAGCATGTAGTACGCGTATAATATATGGTATTCAATGGTATTGTGCATTTATGTTCGTAATATCGCGTTGGTAAATAATTTGAGTGTGTACTTCTGGACGGAGTCCAACGAGGGAGTTTAAAGTTGTATTGAAGTTGAACTCTTCAGTTTGGATTTTATTTTGAGTTGTCATCTGATTAGGTTACAATGTACAATGTGTAAATGGATCGTGAAGTTTTTGGTCTTCTTAATTAGAGTTATATGTTGAAATGGAGTTTCAATATGGGAGGATATTTTGGGTTTTTGTAGTATCAGATTTCGAATCAGATCAAAATTGATCAGAAAGATTGATAGAAATTCAAGTTAAAGAAGTCAGAATGATTCCAAAATACAAATTGTGCAATTCAAGCTTAGTTTTCTAATTTTGTGAGAGTTGTTTTTGAAGAGTTTACTTTGAAGGTCCAAATCAATTATTCAGAGATTTTGATTTTTTAAATGATTGCAAGTTTTGAGTCAGAGATAAATGATCTATCATTAAATAAGTATTCTAAATTATTTCAAATTGCTGATATAATGATTATAAGTTCATGATGATAGAATGATTTACAGAAGAAGAAGGATGATACAATGAACTCATCAACAACTTTAAAGATTTTACCTAAAAATCATATAACAGTGAAATTTGTTTATAGATCCTAGAATCAGTAACATATGGAACCTGGGACCTCTGAAATTATCATTTTTGCAATATACACAAGACTTCTCAAAATTGAACCAAGTTAGACTATATCAATAGATTTTTTTGCAGCTTTCTCATAACAAAATACACAATTGTAAAAGTAGCAATAAGTTTAACTTGAAATCCTTCTTTTTAGTACTTTTCTAGAAGCTCGCCATTATTGGTTGAAAATGCCAAAAGGAAGGAGTAAGAAATGAACTTCAGAGTACTTCAATTATGACGAAGAAGCAAGTTTGGATTATTGGGACCAAAAACGAATCTAGCTACCTGGATAACAATTCTTGGGAATGTAACTATCAGGACAAAACAGGATAATAGGGACTCTATTGTAAATGCAATATGATATGTCTGAAATCAGGATTGATAAAGACTTCAAAATTCTTGGATATGATAATTGTATACGAAGAACAAAGAAAAGCTTCACAAATATGGTAATAAGTAATATTGAGAACCATCAGCTTCTGGAAGAACTAAAATCTGTCCAGAACACTACAATCAAGTCTGATGTTTTCTTGGACCAAAATATTAGACTCATAAATTCAAACCCTAGACTTTTTTGGAAACAACAGTTGTTTTTGATATCAGCACTGAACGAACTTCATTGGTTTGAGGTACAAATATTGTTGTAACAAATGTCTCCCATTTACTACATCAAAAAAAGGCATCCTTACATGACATATGAACAAGAATGTGGGTATTGCATACGAAAAAAGAAAGAAGGACCACTCACATATTAAAATTGTATATGTGGCATTAGTGTCACTTGAAAACAACAAGCACCCTGATGATGGTGTTGCCGGCGCACATAATTGTGACATACACGCTGATGAAGAGGAGAACGCCGAGGAGGCAGAAGAGGAAAGAATTGGATTGAGTGGAGGAGCCCGGTCCAACTTGCCGGGCGCACTCAATTTCCTCCCAGTTCCCAGTTCCCGGCTCCCGGCTCCATTCCGCTCCATCCGCCTTCACCGAACGACCAGCGCCATTCTGCACGGGAGCGTGACGCATCTGGAATGCAGCTTCGGCTCGAAATTGAATTCTAATTTTCACCAGCAGCGCTTGCTTGATTGCATTACCTTCGGGGATCATTTGCTTGCCGCTTGTTTCAAACAAATAGACTCCATGCAACGCAACAATATTGATTCATCCAGATTCGAACACTTTTTTTTGGCCGGGACGCTTTTTCTTGCTGCCGTGTGTGTTTGAGGACGCAAATTACTTGTTTGCGAAACGGATGAAGATTAGAACGATTACATGGTCGTGCTCTTCGGGCGGGCACGTGGCGGCGGTCGCACGATAATGTTGATGTCAACGTAATGACATCGGCCCCTCGGGATATCCGAGGATCTACATGGACCATCCACGAAGTGGATACAATTAGAAGCCTCCGGGTGTAATATCTGATTTGACTATCGGGAGGCCCTCTCCGATGGAAAACAAATATCCATCCACCCTCGGGAGGCGTTCAAGCGCAGTTGCTATTTATCCTTTGTTTAAATATTGGAATCCTCATTCCAAAGTGATTTTTTTTAGTTTTTTAGTTCACAGGGTTGATGATAGATGGTGCTTTGATTTGTTGTAATTGAAAACTGATTGGGATACATATTGTGCATTCAAATGGTGTTTAATTTCAATTCGTTCATTTCGTTGCGTGCAATAAAAGTGATTAGAATCTTGAGTGCTGACGCACCAGGAATGCGACAAAGTGTTCGAGAAGAGGGTGTCGTTGTCCGGGTCCTCACGATTGCGTCGCATCCCTCTCGTCCTGGTGGTGGATGATAGTGACTGGGAGTGAAGGTCGGGATGTGGCTGGAACAAGGGACATGGAACATGGGACACATGGATAGGAAGGTCTTAATCGAGAGGGTGTCACGCCGCTTACCGCTCCGACTGTTATCCCTGGTTATCCCTTGTGTTGCGCCACTCTGCTGTGAATTACACACCCTTTTTATTAGATTGTTGTTATCTACTCTGGCGTTAACCGTTTAGAGGTGGTGCACAACAGTGGGTGGTTGATATCCACCGGATATCTATTAGGTATTCATTATTCTCATACTTCATTCAATCAATGCAATTCGAAATTTTCTAGGGACGAAGCTATAACCTCAATTTTGGGGGGTGATATATTTCCATAATGTCAGGAGATTCCTGGATTTCAAATATTTAAGAGTACATACTTCAATATGGTAAGACCAATTTGGTCCCAGAAGGTTGGAACCTTATTTCTTGGAAAGAGCAGTGTTAGGACATCTCTAAGGATAACATGATACTCAGATAGTACCAGGAAAGTACCAGGAGAGTGAGGATATCAATTAAGTATTGATTATTCAAGTAATCAACAATTCATTGAGTTCCAGAGAGCAGGATATAGCCCCAATATTGGAAAACTATGGATTATTTTGTAGTTCAGAAAATTGATGATTTGGAGGAACCAACACCAATTTGGCCCCAGTTTGAACCAGGAGTCTGTGCGGATGTACATTAGGTTTCTTTTTTACAATATTTTTTATTTCTTCATTCATTTTATTTCAGGAAGCAAAACAAAACTGCAGTATTCTAAACCAATACATTCCTAGTTAGTGCAGAAAATCCAGGACCAATGTTACCAATATCTGGTAAGATCATCTTGGTCCCAGTTGGCATTTGAAGTCAGTGCTTTCAATTCCTTCATGCAGGAATCAAAGAATAACCTCAATATTAGGTTTTGAAAATTACAGAATCAAAAACTTAAGACCAATTTGGTTCTAGTTCGTAGGGAATTGTAGCAACACCAATGATTCATGGTTGAAACACATCCCAAGACAAATGCTCACCAAAAGGTACGCCAGATACCAATGAAGTATTAATTAAGCCAATACCTTCAATCAAATGTATTTATTGCATCCAGGAACCAGGACAAAACCTCAATATTAGCAACCAAAAATATCTATGACCTTCAGAAATTCCAGAACTAAAAATAACCAACAATGCAACAATCTGGCAAAACCAACTATATCCCAAATGATTGGAACCAGTAACACCAGAAAAAATGCAATGTTGCAGCACCTCGAATTCTAAGGATAAAACAGAAAGCATCCTCCCTTACACATGCAGAAAAATGTAATCTCGTCAGGAATCAGGCAGTCATGTGAGCATAATCAAAGAGTGTGTAAACGCCAAGCAATATATTTTCCTATCCTTGCGCCGCATTCCATCCCGGCGAACGGCAGACACAGGAGGAGAGAAAGAAAGGAAGCAAGAAAGCCAAGGCGCAGCCTGGAACACACTTCAATAATATTTATATCAGAAAGGCGCGCGCGTGCACCCCATCGACTCCTCCACCGAGCGAAATTCTTCGGATATGGCCGGCATGGCACGTGTCAACACGCATACATGAATGCACCATTCCTGCAGGATGCCGCCGACTACAAGTCGGATGTGTGTGTGGTGGGTTATTAGAAACGTGCCAATAATCATGCACACACCGTCTCTGCATGCTTCGCAACGTGTTGGCAATAATAGCAGTCAAATGCCCTTTCGCCCATCCTAGGAGATACAAGAGCGCTGAAGAGACAATAAAACTGGATGCGTACATATACGTTCGCAAGTTATTGTCGTGTCCTCAATGTCATGTCATAATCCTTCTATGGGAGACAATTGATGGCGAACATATTGGAAGTAATAATGCAGTTATTTGATATGATGCGACATTTTTATTAGGACAAGTGGTTTGCTCGATGGGTTTGTCACCTTATTAGAATTGTTGTTGTGGATGGTGAGGGTTTGATATATTTTAGTTGAAGTTGAAGGCGAAGAGGATAGAAGGGTTGAATTTGAAACTTTTGGATGTATGGGATAAACTTAAAAATGTTATGCATCAGTTTGGAAGAAACTTACTACACCTTTTCCAATTGTAATTCAGAAAGCGTCAGTTATATTTCAGAAAGGAAAAATGTAATTGAAATGTAATTGAGAAAGTATCAAATGATATTCAGACTTGTAAATTTTATTTCAGAAAAGGTTCCTTGTAATTCAGAAAGCAGTAAATGTAATTCGGAATTATAAAATTTATTTCGAAAAATGTCATTTATAATTCAGAATAGGTGATTTGCAATTTAGAATTGGTGATTTGTTATTGAGAAATCGTAAATGCAATTTAGACTGACTGAAATAATATTGTAGTGAAATCAAAAAGAATTCTTCAATAATCAACTATCCCTAGCCACTGGATACGCATTAAAAAGGAACAACACTAATCTGAATTGCATTTGATCTTTTCTGAATTTCATTTGATGTAATCTGAATTGCATTTGACTAATCTGAAATATATTTAAACATTTTCGAAATTACTAAATTACATTTAGTAAATCTGAACTGCAACTGATTTCTAAATTACATATAGCAATTACATTTGTGTTTTTCTGAATTACAATTTACTATTCTGAATTACAACTGGAAAAGGTGTAGAGTTGGTTACAAGAGTTGGTCCCAAAAAAACCCAAAGTCCAAAATGGATGCTATAGTTTTGTTGTAACCAGATGGCCAACAGTAAATCATCAAAATTTCATCAAATATAACTGGAGGTGATCATGTTTGACGTTTGGATATTTGTAACCATAGTAACCATCACAGAAAGCCCTAATTTCCCTCACTTGCAGAAAATTTTTCTTATGGATAATGTTGCAATTTTAGTTGCTAGTAACAGATCCAGAAGGATAACATAATTTCCACTCCTTGTCTATTTTTTTTGCTTAATTTTTTATTTAAAGACAAAAACAGAAACACCCATTTACCAGAATACCATAGCCATAGGTAGGCTATTGAAACGGATAGGTGCAACCAAAGTGGAAACTGAAGTACCGAATGAATAATGTATTAAGTGGCCGTGTGGCAAACACGTCGAACGGGAGCACATCCAGGATTCATTTTCATCAAACACTCCATCCGTTACCGGCTCAATTCGTTTTATCTCCAGGGTTTCCTGTCGATTCGTCCACATGCTGAAAATACACCAGGATTCACTAATGTAAGTATTATACCATATATTCGCAACGATTTTTAAAACACTGAGGACAACTTTCACACTCCCTTTACAAAACCAAAATCAAAATATGATCAAACAATAGTTTGACAAAGTAATTTTTGAAAAAGATATTCAAAATGCTAATGAAACCACAACAGGATAATGGCAGCATTACGTTTGGGATATACGCTGGATCTTTATGATTAAAACCTCTCCAGAAACATGTGAAATTGTCCTCCGGGAAAATGGTGTGGTTGACATGTAGTGAAACGGACGTGCATGGATATTGGTTGGAGACACTTCAGAGTGACTCGGGTCCGAGAGATTGGAGCCACCGATTTGATGTATTAAAGTGTGGATTGCTTTTCGGACGCTCTGGAAGCGGTCGGGATTCGCACAATTGTGTCCACTCAGCGTTGGCGATTGCGAACTGCCCCGGACACAAATTGGATTCATTCATTACCTTGTTACGATTTCATTATTGCCAACTATCGTAGTTCTACAAGAGTGGTTCTATCGTGGTTCTATCGCTGGAACCAGTTAGTTAAATTTTCTTTTAAAGGTACTAGAAAAATCCAAATTTCAAATCAAAATTTTAAAGAGTAATGAATCAACAAGATCCATTTTGTAAGGATCTGAAAATGTGGTAATTTTTTGAAGCAAAAAACAGAAAATAAGATGGTTATGGCAAAAAACAGACCATCTAATAAAGTTCAAGAGTTTTGGAAATTGGAAATTGAACTGGAGAAATAGAAGAAATTGATAGTGATGAATCTTGTTTCTTGATAGTAAAATGTCTAAATAAAACGGAAGTTACTTATGATACGATCTAATAGAAAGAGTTTTGAAACAGTACAAAAATCAAAATCTAAAATGATAGGTAGTTTTCAGTTGAAATGAATAAAGAATATCAATTGTAGCTGATTCAGATTCTACAGCTACCTTTTTCCATTTTAACTAAAAACCAGTAGGTAACACAATTAACTGTAACCTTCTAGCATCTTCTGGAAGTTCATCAGTTCCTTCCTTACTTCCTCTTCAGAATTGGAGGTCTTTGCATTCAACGATTTTAGTAAAGACTAGAAAATTTGGTAGCAAGATTCTGGGAGTAAGATGGATATAGTAACACAAACGATCTAAACTTAAGATTTTTTTTTCTATAGTTACTCTTTAAAAAAATGAAGTAGTAGAAGAAGAAATCTTCTGACATTGAGTAAAATCTAAAGTTACTTAGGAGTTGACCTATTAGATTCAGAATTCAAAATTTAGTAAATTGGAGCTGAGAACATGGGGATCAAAGATATCACTTAAACATTTATCCAGAACCATATATTTTCTAAAACAAAGAGTTGGCTTTGAACTCTTTTCCATCTACAAAATCATGAGCCCCAAAGTAAAAATTGTCACAGTACACAGTATTTAAAAGGGCTTTACATCTGAGCATTGCACCAATCATGTATTTAGCTATTGTAGACAACCAATTGCGCAGCAAATTGGTCGTGAAGTGGATGGGAGGATAATGAGCGGATCGCGAACACCAGCTTTCATGTTGACGTGTTCAATGTGCTCATCCAGGCTCTGCAGATCCGGGGACGAATGTGTATGTGTATAGTATTTCACATCCAGGTTCCATAAAGCGGCCGAAATAAAAGAGTCAACGAGCGTCGCATCCAGGCTCTCAGCGTGCGTCCAACTTGTTCATCCGCATCCTCCGCTTTTTGCTTCTTCGCTGGCTGCTGGTGTGTCACCGATGTCATCATCATCATCTAACGGTGAAAATATGTTTAAGCCGCCAACCAGTGTGTATTCATTGGAGATGGTTGGATGGTTGGGTGTGTGCATCGATCAAAGCTGAGGCGACATTCAATGGAGTCAAAAGAGCGTGCGATGCGTTACCATGATATCTCTCTTCGGGGTTGAGGATGTTTAGTGGGAAGCACTTGACTGATGACTCAAGTATACCTATAGTTGGTAACCAATGGTAACTAATAATTTGTTAGGTCATAGGTGATTTTAATTTTGTTTCCTTATTTAATTACAAAATTATGATGTTTTCTTTGGGTTGAGGTTTGGATGGGTCTGTTTTACCACATCCAGTTTATTTCCAAGACCTTCTTGCGCCAATAGATTACAACCTTTTTGGCAAACAAAACTTTTTGATTAGAAGGACCTTAAATTTTGAAGACCAGACGGACAATTACATTTTTGGACTTTTATCTACCAGGAAGATAGAAGAAAGTTATTGATCTAGTTCTGTGTCTTCTTCAAATTTATGGTTGTACCACTTTAATTCCTCATCATATTACTACATTATAAAACAATACACTCAACATTTCGATTATAAATTTTATTTTAAATGGTGATAAAAACCACAAACAAGAATTGCAGACAAAGTGCAATTCCCTATGGATTAATATCAAAATCAAGGTTTGTTTGGTTACTCCAAAAATTCAGACATTGTTTGTCAACCACAAGTTCTTCTTCTGTAAGTTACAGTCCCTAAACATCTGCTAGAATGTCCCACCATTTTTTTGTCTTCTTAGATTTAACAGAAGCAGTTCTCAATGTTGAGGTATTCATCGTCAACAAATAAGGTTTCAAATTTTATCGTCTGGAAAATGTTATCCCAACGTCTTAGCATTCCAATAATAAACAATTCGGATATTCAGATGTGTTCTTGTGGAATAAGCTTACCCACAATGAGTAAATATTTTGTGACCATGCGAACACTTCAAAAAGGGATGATTTTGGTTTAAATCCACGGATTTAAATCCATGCTACCAAAAATACTTATAGTGCCCATTGAAAGACACCATCTTAAGTCAAGTAAATATGAAGTTAAATGGGCTTTATTCGGATGTGTTATGAGATTCTGCATGAATTAACTTCTTTAGTTTGTTTGCTTCTGGATATTTTTGATCACACATTTCAAATATTCAGATATTCATGATTTCATGATACATTATTATTATTCACTTAGAAAATTTGCAGATGGTTTTAAATCAAAATTTATTCTTTTTTGCCATTTATTATTTTGGAATTATTTTTCCACAATTTTGAAGCAGTAATCAACATGGTTCTATAAAATTAGTTTGTGATAAAGTTTCAAAAATGATAAAATTGACTTCTAAAGTTATTATCGGGTTTAAATTTTAAAAATAGATTAAATAATTTGTAAAAAAGAAATTGAATTATTCTGAAATTTGCATTTATCTTATGAAGAAGATGTAAAATGGATAAAATTGACTTCCAAGGTTACTTTCTGGATAAAATTTTGAAAATAGATTAATGAACTTACAAAAAGAAATTGAACATTTTTTAGGATTGCATTTATTTTAGACGAATTTGCAAACAGGATAAAATTTACTGCCAACGTTATTTTCTGGATTAAATTTTAAAAATAGATTAATGAACTTGCAAAAAAGAATTGAATGTTTTGAGATTTTCATTTATCTGCATCTATTATACAAAAAGAATAATATTTACTTTCAAAGTTACTATAGAAATAAAATTTTTAAAATAAATTAATGAACTTGCAAAATAAATTGAACGTTACTAATTGTAAAATTTACATTTAGACTTTCTGGAAGAAGAATTCTTATAGATTTTCCAGAATCTTTCATAAAAAAACTGAACATTTTTAAGAATGAACAAATTCAAATTAAGACTAACAAAGAAACCTCAGTTCAAAATTTCCTCATAACAAATAAATGACATTAAAATCGAAACAATCCTCATCAGAACATCCCAGAAACCCACCATCCATCCAACATGCATCCAGAAAATTCACTCACAATCAGTACAAATGTGCATACACCACAAAGTCGTCCCAAGCGCAAAAAGAATTCCCCGAGAAGAGAAGGGAATAAAAGATGTGCTATCGGATGCGCTTTGTTGGCGCGAAGAAGGCCTCTTTGTTATATCCTTCGAAGTCGATTCCATCCCTCCATCCTGCGGACGCTCCCGTGCACGCATCGGGAGGCGGCGGAAACTCCGCCTCGTTCGCCATTTGCGCCCTTGCGTCGTCTCGCCAGACGTAAATCACCCCTAGCAACGCGGCGGCAACATGGTGGGCGGCGACGGTGGCGGCGGCGGCGGCGGCGGCAGCGTTGGCAAAGTCATTGTTTGCTCCATTTCAAACATTTCATTGTTGTTGCGGCCGTGCTTTGCGCCCCCTCTTCAGGCGGAATGATGACCGAGGAGGCGGTGGCAACCGCCACCGGATGCATGTGTTAAAAGTATACACAAATCCAATAATCCCACTTCGCTGTCGGAGTTTCCACGATTTGCACGCCGACGATCACATGACAATGCCACCGCGTTCATCAGCAGCCATCCCGATTTTCATTTAAGATTCCCAACTCGCTTTTATTGTCCTCCGAGCCTAGAATTTACTTACACCGAGTTTTCAATCGGGATAATTCCCAGTTTCTAAGACACTGTCTTACATAATTTCATTTCCTTGTTGATTTAGTTGCCTATTTACCCCTATATTCATTATTGCATACTTGGTTGCATATCTATACATCATACACTTATTAGCCCCTAAATTAAAGTATTGATTTGGTGGATTAAATAATTAAATTACTACATAAATGAAATTATTTTGAATTTTATGTATTTGTTTATTTCGTATATAAGTAAAACCATTGTTACTGTAATTTGGGTAATTTGACAACTGACAAATGACAGTTTAAAGCATTTTGGTGTACATTTCATCCATAATTTGAAAGTTTCCCCATTCGAATTCGTTCGAGCCGCGCGTTGAACAAAAGCAAAAGTTGGCAAACTTTCGGGCAAATTATGGTTTCTGGCGAAAGCGCTTATTAAGCGTACACTCGAACTCAAAGCTAAAGTTTAAATATTTATAGGCAGGAAAATTGGGGTATATTAACTCCCCGGTTGGCGGCGGCGGTGGCGGCGAAGAGTGCTTTAAAGATTTTTCGCCTTCGGGCGTCTCACTCGCACCGTGTGCAAAAGGGGGTTGTTGCCTGCCCCCACCACCAGCCCGACCACCACTGGGATAACGACCACCACCACCATCCGTTCTTCGGGAGCAGCGGGAGCAACGGGAGCGGAGTAAATAGGGGCTGGTTCAGAGGATTTCGGTTTTGGCTTTCTGCTAAATATTGGGCGGAGACTCTGTCGACCGCTTTTGTATCGCAATGTAAATAATATTTTGCACAATGTATACACCTTTATCGGACGCACACCAGCGCGTTTCGCGTGCGCAGGTACGCGCGCGGTTGCGGGGGCGGCAAACGGGGGATTGCGCGGGGGTTTGCGAGGGTTGGAACATTGCGGATGGTTGTTATTCGCGCACATTTCTCCATAACTGGATTCCCTAACTAAGCGTATAAGAAGGACTCGTCTACGCAACGCTGAATAAATCAATATTGTGGTATCGCATTCTGGAAATGCGAACCTGGGTTTTCGCCTGTTTTGTGCCTTTTTATTATTTTCATTCTTTGCATGCGAATTTCCACCCGGATTTTCTGATTGATCGCTTGAATTTCATAATATTTCTCTTCAATGGCTTCATTTTTCAATCAATGATTGATTTGTTTGAATATTCATTAATTTTTTCTTTGATACAGATCACATAACATGGAATTTCATCTTCGATCGTTTATTTGGTTGCATACGTGACAGGGGTCAATTAGAAATTTCATTTTAATTTTCAGTTACATAATGATTATTATTGAAATTTCTTAAACTATAGATCTCCAAATTTATTTTGTAACATATAGTTGACAATTCAATGTATTTTATTGTTGTCATGACTCTTTTATTGCCAATTTTCCTAAATTGCCATCCTTCTGAACTGGAATTCATTCTGTAAATGATTATTTATTATTATTCATCGCATTTCACATGAATTAAAACATTTATTTCTTTTCCCCAGTTTCTCAATTATTTCCTTAAATTGATTGAATTGTTCAATAAAATATTAAATAAGTTCTATGTATTAAATTGTAGAAGAAAGAATTTTTGGGTTTCCTTTACTTCAAACATAATTTTGGTATTGTTATTCAAATTGCAACAACAACTATTTTATCCACAATTCAAATTGGAGCCATTTTTCAATTAAAACAAAACATCAAAAAATTGCTAATAAAAACTTTTCCTTAATAATAATAACAAGAAGATGGATTCTGAAATTACAGGATAAAACAATGAAAAAAATCATTCAAAATAATATCTAAAATTTGTTTGCTTTGATACTTTCGTTAATAAATTCACTCCAGAATATTTTATCACATCATCCGTTTCCTTACATTGCATTTGATCTGAAATATGAAGAAATGCCACCGAGGAAAGAATGCGAAAATGTGTATTCGCTTATACACATATGTAGGTATTGCATTCCCCATTTTCATACTTTAGCATTGTCTTCATATTTCCTCGATGTTTTCAGCCGAGAATTACATCTCGTAATATTAGTTTATGACGGCGCAAAGAAGCAATAAGATATACAACTTTCAGTACAGTTTGCTTCAATATCGTTTTATTCATTTAAACCAACCATTTTCTTTCTTCCTTTTATAATTTAATTAAAAGTTGGAAGTTTGGTATTCTGTTTGGTATTCTGTTTTTGTAAGGGTAGGCAACATTGTATATTGAGTTGCCTACCCTTATTATCCTTCAAAGATTTGAATGGACGAATTATTTATAATTCAATTGTGTTCATTGTTGTAACTTAAAATTAATGTTAATAGGTGATAAGAGACGTGTTAAGAGTCATCCTCAAAACTAATAAATGAAACAATGGATTTGGGAAATATATAGATGGATGATATCTCAATTCCTGGTATTTCACCCACGAACGCAATAATTCGCAATTTATTGCGTGTAATTTGCATGTTGTCAATAAAATAGTTGTCTATTTGATCCTATTCTTTGATGTGCGCATGCATGCAAAGGAATTTGTTTACTTCACACTTTTGTTTGCTTATTTCGCTCGTTCGCTCTCGCTGTTGGCGGCGGTGGCGGCGGCGGAGCAGACATTTTGTTTGCTGGCAGAATTTGGCAAACTTGTGTCATGCACACAGGGCCGTACAGAAAAGAGAAGGATGCGACGTATATATTATTAGTTTGGCCCATGTGTGTACATACATATTGTTGCCATACAATACGCCTGATTCTTCTTCATCTTGTGTTTCTTCCACTCGATATTGACGTACATTCAACGTTATACTTGCTTTCAATGCTCTCTAGATCTACAGAAAACAAAAGTTCCGGAATTAAAATCAAAATTTTGGAATTTCTTGATTACTTAAATTTCTGATATTTTCTAAATATTGTTGAGGAGGTGATAATTTATCACAATTTTACATCATTGGTTAAAATTGCAAAGAAAAACAAAGAGAAAGATTTTTTAGAAATTTCATTCCAAATAGTGTAACTGGAGTCGCCTGTATATTTGTTGGTTTGGTTGCCTAACATCGAACCCTAACGGATAATTTTTCATAATTTTTATGTTTTAATCGTGTTTTTAGATGCTAGTATAGGAAGTACAAATGGAATTGAATGGGTGTAGATGCAAATTCGATGTCGAATTGAAAATTGGAAGCGGAATGGAAGAGCGGAATGGCGAAAGCAAGCAACGCGGCTCGTTGAGACGACAGGAACAAAGGATTACAACACGAACGAAATGTAATATATCCAGGACTGCGGCCCGCGGCACTAATATCATCCCCTTTGTGTAACCAGCAAGGATTGTCTGTCTCTCGTGCGCGTCTCTCCACATTCGGCGTTCCGCATCCGAGGATTTCGCATCCATTCGCATTCTGCCGTGCTATTTACATTGCCAGTGTCAATTCCGGTGGCACGTGTCAGTGCCCACACAACACCGACATTTCCATTTTCCGCTCGATGCTTTCATACCAAGCTAACAATCAGCGCTCGTCGACGGAGGCGGCTGCGACCGCTTCCAAAACGGGAATGCCTGTTGTTTGCATCATCACACGCTTCCATCGTCCTTTCAAATTAAATATGTGCGATGCACCATCCATTTTTTCGCTTCTTCAATTTTCATTAGAGCTGCTGCATCGCCATTTTTATTTCTGCTTAACTTTATTCATTACTGCCATCTGCAACCGTTACAGGAAGCGTCAAGGTGTCCATTTTGACTTTGGTCAATCGATGATGTCATACGGTGTGATTCCCCGACTTGCTTCAAGAGGGATGCACGAATTCGTGGGCAGATGACACTTGATAGGATTATGCTAAATGGTTGGAATCCTTCCATTATTAACTTTTCCAGTCAGACATTTGTTGGGATCATTAAATCGGATTACTGATTCAATATCAACATCTGTTTCATTTATTCCCAATATTTTGGGCATAAAATTTCATTGCATTGGTTTGAATTTATCAATTCCTTGCTTGAAAAATGTGGTTGACTTAACTCGAAGAAGAATTCAACAGCCTTCAAACTGATTTTCTTATTCAAAGTTTTCTAAGGAACAACATATGAGTCATTAGGGTTGACTATTTCATAAATATTACTAGTTTAACATATATTTTGCCATATATCATCAAAATTAGGTAATTTAAACTTTGGAACTTGTTTTGTACTCCTTATTTTGTGTAATTTATGATTATACTAGCATTGAAAACATAAACGACTCAGAAAATAAGTACAAAATTGTTGAATTTGTTCATCATTTAAAAATAGAATTTGGGGATGTGAAAAACTGAAAACCTTCCAGGCAAATAGAGACTTTGATACATTATGATACATTGTAACAATGTTTCCCATGGTAATCCAACAAATAGTCAACATTTTCATACTGCTTATCAACGTTCATAATTCACACGGAATTACTTCACCTTGAGATGCAACAACATGTTATGCAAACCGTCCCAGGTGAATTATTTACTCAAATAGCCATAATTTACAAGCAACTTAAGTTTAAGTAAATTAAGTTTGACTTAATTCCAAGGTATTAAACAACCGCCGAAATCCACAATGTATTTCAGACGCTTTCAAAGATTTGCGAACGCGTTCAAGTTGTGCACAACGTGAACACTCGCCTCCCGCTGCTAGATATCAGCGTAGAAAGGCGCATTGTTTCGCGCAAATCTGCAATAAGAGCTGGTGGGATGGCACAAAAGGCGCGAAGCTGTGCGCAAATAATGCGAATAATGAAAAACGCCGTCATCCGCTGGCGCTCTCCCATCGAGGATTAAAACTGCTCAATGATTCGCTAAGCACTTGAATACACAAGGCTGCACTTGTTCACATATGATCTATTTGCACATACTTTATTGGGCCCTCAATCATCCCTATCCAATCCTACAGGGGTGCAAGTATCTTCCATACAAGCAGTCCCTTTGATAATACTTTCTTCATGTGCGTTGAATTCGATTTTAATTTAACTTTAATTTACATATTTGGTGTTCTTGAATGCAGTTATTTGCAACAATTCTTTAATTTAAGTATGCCCTGAACTAGAATATTAAAATATGTATTATTATTGTCCAAGATATTGAATTATATTCTTGTAGTTGGATCATATAATTAATTTAAATTTGAATTCTTTTTGCAATTTTAATTTGCAACTGATAACAATGAAATCTGTAGTAGGGTATCTAAAACAGAAGACTTTCTTTTGCTATTGAAAGATAGAATTCTTCTCAGAGGGAATTTTACAGGGAACTGTAACTACTGGGAACCAAGGAAGCGAAAGCGCTGTAGCCAACTTTGCCCGGAGAGATTTTAGTACGCGCCCTTCCGCAAGGTGATGCTAAAGTCGCTCGAAAAGCGGTTTGGCAACATGGCAGTATAGATT
>JARJDZ010003739.1:0-21022 GCA_030264555.1 Aleochara sp. GC000083
AGTAACACTGAAATAAACTAACAATTTACATGCAAGTCTTAACATACACTTACCAAAAAGCACTAACCTGCTATTCCATTCAAGCTTTGATGCAAAAGAAGAACACATGAAAGATTTACTAACACTATTACTAAATTTTGGTTCACAGTAGACAAGAGGCATCTCGTTAAAATGAATTTTGAAGCTTGGAAGAGCTTTGAATGCAATTCCAGAGACAGTCTTTAGCAATTCGGTACAAAATGGAGATGATCGAGATGATGGAGAAGATTGTACACGTGATGTTTATAAAAAGAGAGCCTATAATTTTTGGATCATTACCTCTTTGTTGCATGCGACATCAGCGACGCCAATTTCTCTAACCGAACTACGAAATCCCCTCCACTTTATCGGAACTCAAACGAAAAATTTTACATTGAGATAACCGAGCCTGGTGCAAATGCAATGGAATGAAACAGCAAAATGTCACCCACACAAACAACATGGAGGCCGTTAACCGTGCGCTTGCGCATTGTTTGCAATTCAACGTTAAGCATTAACAAAACACAAAAACAATATGATTCAATCAAATAATTTGTTGTTATAAATAACAAGTAATGCTTATGTTACAACATTGTTGTTTAAATTACTTGCAAATATATCACATTTTTTTGATGGCGCTGCTATCGAAATTTATTGCATGACGTCTTCTTCCCATTTACAAACTTGCTTTGCTGTCACTGTTTATTATTTGGTTATGCGTCAGCTGTAAGTAGCGCAAAACTGGCTGCCACGTAAATTATCCATTTTCCAAAATAATTTACAAAATTTACCTTGGAAATGGGCAATTCGACCAGCGTTGATATACCTGGCGGAGGCAACGAGGGATATCACGTATTGAAGGTTAGAAACACAAGTTTACATTGTCCCACAATCAACTTATCATTTTCCCCATTTTAGGTGCAAGATAACTCCCCTGGGAGTCGAGCCGGGCTCGAATCATTCTTCGACTTTATAATAGCAATCAATGGAACACGCCTAGATCAAGATAACGATACTTTTAAGCTAATTTTACGGAACGGAATAGGTAGGCAACCAAAAGCACTCCAAATCATTAGATACTAAATTTCATTATTTCAGGTAAACAATTACCCTTAACAGTGTACAGTAGCAAAACACAGAAAGTGAGGAGCATCCTCATAGAGCCCAGCGACTCCTGGGGCGGCGCTGGCCTGCTAGGCGTCAGCATTAGATTCTGTTCATTTGAAGGTGCGAATGAGACTGTTTGGCACATCTTGGAAGTCCACCCAAGCTCACCAGCTGAATTAGCTGGCCTGCAATCATTTTCGGACTACATAATTGGCGCTGAGTCCGTACTACACGAAAACGAAGACCTTTTTGCGCTTATCGAAGCTCACGAAGGACGCCATTTGAAGTTATATGTGTACAACAGCAATTCTGATGTCTGCAGAGAAGTTACAATCACACCGAATTGCTCATGGGGCGGCGAAGGGAGCATTGGCTGCGGAATTGGCTACGGATACTTGCATCGAATACCGGTGCGCACCGACGAGCCGAAAAAACCCTACAGCGATAATATAATCACACCACCAACGACCCCGATCGCGACGACCAACGTTATCAGCCCGAGCAATGATAACGCGGTGATTACGACGATACCCACGGCACCGGCTACCACCCAGCCGCTTGCCGGAGTCAACGAGCAATTGGCAGCCCAACTGGCCGATAGCCTTAACTTAAACAATGCAAATGTCACGGTCAATGAACCAGTTGCACCGGCAGCGTTACCAGCGAGTATGCCACCTGGTGCACCTCCAACCACGGTGCCACCAGCACCACTCAACAACAACCCTTCCGCACCGGTGGAATTCTCCTATGCACCCTCCATTCCCAACATCGCACCGTTCTACACCACGCATAACGCAGTCCCGATTCCCGATAACGCGCAACCGAACACGTACACGAACCCGACGACGCCGATAAAAATGTACGATCCGACCTCGGTCCAGTTGCCACCGCCACCGATGCAGCAACAACCAGTACCACAGCAACCGTTGCCGCCGCCTCCAGCCAACGTGCCGAACGTGGGGAATCACTTCTCGACGATGCCGCCGCCCAGCACGATACCCATGCATTTCATGCCGTCGATGCCGACGTCCATGCCGCCTCCAGCTGCCTACAACCAGGCGCCCATCGCGCCCATGTACACCGCACCCAGCTATCCGCAAAATAGTCAATTCACGACGACAAGTTACCCGCAATCGTTCGTCTACGATCCGGATATCGCTGCGAAATCCGCGCAGCAATTGCTTGCGGGAAATGCTGACTACAAGCCGCAATAATTATTTTTTTTTCAATGATTATAAGTATTGTACTTTATAGGTGAAATTTTAATGAATCAATCCGTTTTTCGTCATGCTTTACGAGTTGCACAGATTCAAAAAGACATAAATATTCGAGAATCATCCATGGATTTTTATCAACTGGCGCTAGCGAATATGATTTGTTTCCTTTAAGTTACGCAGCATGTTTCTTGTTGAATATAGACCTTTACGTCATTTGTATGTAATATATAAATAAATTGCCTGATTTTAAGCAAGTAAAATAACCCATGAAATTTTTGTTTTCATTAACTTATCTATTTCTAACTAATGTATGTATTCAATTGATGTCATTTTAAGAACAAAAAACGAACCAGGAAAACATGAAAATTGTGATGCTAAAAATAGCAGAAAATGACTTGAAAAACAGCATCAAAAACAGTAAACACTTCAAAATCGAGGGTCGCGTTAAATTTAGCTGTAACAACATTTATTTTGTGTATTTTCCTGACGTAGAATGTTACCCTAGACCTATATTTACGTTGAATACGCATCATCGGACAAACCGACGACTAATTTCACAACGTTTTGAACAAGCACTGGATTAAATTAGCATCGTTTACCGCAATTAACATATCAGTCACGTGCGCACGGCCGATTATTTACTTTTAATAACGCAAAACAAGTACGGCGCATCGCAATGTTTACGAAAATACGCGTTTTGCACCGAAAAAACCGTCTTGTTAACGAGGCAATTAACCAACTCGTGCGTCGACATTAATAGAGCCATTTAAAACTTGCTTTGCTCAACGATTATGATCACAACTATTGTATAACGTATTGTTACAAACAACAATTCGAAAATCTTAATGCGATCGTATTGAATTCGACTTTAGTATTGGAGCGATGACAAATGAATGCGACAATTTATGACTGGGATTATCAGATTATGATACGACATATCCGGTGGCTATAGGCAATGAAATGTACTTGGAAAGGTGGAACAAAAGTGTCTGGCATTCAAAAAATGTTGGAATGGTAAACCATTACGTAAACGACGGTAAACGTAACGAGTAAACACAAACATTCCGTCCATCAACAATAATACGAGCGAGTTATCACTTTGCTTCTGTAAAAATCGTCCTCTACAGAGTGTTTTTGAAAGTGATTCGTGGATATTGTTGAAAGTACCATTTTTTAAATATGTAGTTGAAAACTTTTTGGTGGTGAACGTCGCAAAAGTTGAATGGTTTCAATCGCCTGTATAAGAAGCCTTGAAGTTTAATTATCCGCATGTAATAATATTGGAAATGGACGGAATCCGATTCATAGCGCTTCAATTGCGAACGAATACGCGCGCTCGCAACGTCATTTCTTATCGGGAAAACCGTTTGTTTCGAAGCGCGCTTATAATTTTAAATTGCGACCGCATTGCATATCAAAACTAAATCACCATTGACTCATATCATATGTCTTTTGGATTCTCTCTCGCGCGTGCAGACAAATAACGCATAAATAGTGATTACTCATCGACCAACGCGACCCACAAAAAGATCAAATATTTCCCATGATTAGTGCGATGCATTGTGCTTTTTGGCGATAACGCGGACTACAGTGCAAAAGCGATTAGCGCCCCATGCTCTCGTTTGTGCCGTATGCCGATAAAACGCGGCTCTATCGTGCCCATCAGCGTATCAATTACGCATCATCGACGTTATCGGGCGTCGGTGTTGCAAGCCTTCGATAAATTCGCTTGCATGTTATCAGTGAGCGCACCTGACGCGCACGCCATGCACGTATCAGCAGCCGCCGTTCGAACGCCGTGACGAAAAACATGTTCTGCAGACGCAAGAAGAAGTACCAGAAGGACTTCACCACCGAGAAGAAGTTCGTCGACGATCCGCAGGCGATCTCCTGGAAGCCCGTCGTCGACGACGTCGTCCACTGGCCCAGCGATGGCGCATCCCAAGCGCGGCAACCGACGAAATATGCGGAAGAATACACCGTTGCGACTCTGTCGCAGACCGAAGCGCCTAAAATACAAAATAGTTACATTACGGAGATCAATGGTGCACCGGAAGTGATAGAGTATGTGGACGTTCCGGCGCCTCCCGTGGAGGTGCCTACAGTTGTCGTGGAAACTAGCCCCAATGGGCCTGGGGACGAGAAGTTGGACGTCATACGCGATGATAACGATAATCACATCATCGAGGTGCTTTCCGGGCCGAAGACGTCGATTGCACCGAGTTTGGACTCCCGGTTCAGCGCCGCGAGCGTTCGCAGCAACGGCTCCGAAGCGTCCCACCGGGTGACAGCCACCATTAAAGCTCTGTTGAAGCGACGACGGGCGTTTCATGAGGATGACGATACTGAAGTTCAATTAGGGATCTATCACAAAAGTTCCAAGTAAGTTATTCGACGTTTTTGATTTGGCAGTCTGGAGTGCTTTCTTGCGGTCGATTTGCATGTGCTGAAACAATTCAGAATCAGTTGTGAAGAACTTCGGGTTGTTTCAAGAAATTACTGCCAAATTGAAAGCGGCTATTACCTCCAAAAGCTATCATGGGGTAAGTTTAACGGTACCTGGTGTATTCCAGAGAGGAAGAGGCAATTCTGAAAGCGTTCGAGACGAACGGCTGGCTCATGGAGGTCATCTCCGACGCGCAAATCCTGCGGAAGCTGATTCCGCACATGTGCCCCATTGAAATCAAACGTGGGGATATCATTATGCGGCAGGGCGACGAAGGCGACTCCATGTACGTGTCCAAAGCTGGTGAATTCGAGGTGTCTATCAATGGCTGCTCGGTGACGAAGTTCCACAACTGCCGGCTGTTCGGGGAAGTCGCCATTTTGTACAACACGACGCGCACGGCGACGATATCGGCGTTAAGCAATGGAATGCTGTGGCAATTGAAGAGAAAAGATTACAGAGCGATTGCTAAAGAATATAATATTAATGAGGAGGCGGCCATCTTAGATTTCCTTCGCAAGGTATGTGGTGTACTTTCAAATATTCTGAGAACAAAACAGAATGATTAGAGAATGTTGGAACTTTAGTATTTTAATTGTGATGTTTTAAGGTACCTACGATAAGTGCAGCATCCGACCGGAAGCTCAAACGCATTGCGAAACTGTGTTCGAAACGCTACTATGCGAAGGACACGGCCATTGTTCGCGAAGGCGAACCCGGAAACGACTTCTACATCATCCAAACGGGGACGGCGACCGTCACGAAGAAGGGCAAAGGCCGCATCAAGCAGCTGGAGCGCGGCGACTACTTCGGCGAGCGCGCCCTCCTCAACGAGGACAAGCGGATGGCAACGGTGAGCGCCGGCGATTACGGCGTCAACTGCTTGATCCTGTCGCGCGCCGACTTCAGCGCGTACCTCTTCAGCGACTTGGGGAGCTACCTCGCCGCCGACGACGACGACACCGACGAAGATGAACTGCCGCTCGTCGCGGAGAGCGAGGACGAGCGCAAGGCGCGCTACGCCGACATCGAGCTCAGCGGGCTGAAGACGGTGCGCATGCTCGGCCAGGGCGGCTTCGGCACCGTCAACCTGGTGAAGGCCTCCAAGGGCCGCTGCTTCGCGCTCAAGGCGATGGAGAAGAAGCTCGTCCGCGAGACGAACCGGCGCGCGAACGTCTTCCTCGAGCGCGACCTGCAGAAGGCGTGCGCCGACTGTCCGTTCATCGTCCAGCTGCATCGCACCTTCGAGGACGCCACGCGCTACTACTACCTCCTCGAGTTCTGCCCTCGCGGCGAGCTCTTCAAGCTGCTGCGCAAGAAGCGCTTCTTCGGCGAGGACGTGGCGCGCTTCACGAGCGCCTGCATCCTCGAGGGTTTGCTGTATCTGCATCGAATGCGAGTCGCCTATTTGGACCTCAAGCCGGAGAACGTCTTCATCGACATCGCCGGATACCCGAAGCTGGGCGACTTCGGCACCGCGATACAGGTGCAGAAGGGGAATAAGCTGTATGCGTTTTGTGGAACCATCGAGTATATGGCGCCCGAAATCTTCCAGAATGTCGGCTACGATTTGGGCGCTGATTACTGGGCATTCGGCGTGCTCCTCTTCGAGATGCTCGTGGGTCGGACCCCGTTCCTGGCAAAAAACGAGGAGCATATTATTAAGAACATCAGCAAAGGCTCGTTTCAATTCCCCAGCGGCTTTAATAAGGTTCCCAAGGACCTCATTAAAGGGCTGCTTCAGGTCAACCAAAGCAAACGTCTGGGGTCAATGCGGGGAGGCGGAAATGAACTCCGGAAGAACGAATGGTTTCGCGACATTGACTGGCGGAAGTTACGAAGTAAAGAGATACGTTCCCCCTTATTAGGGATGTATAAAAAATAGCGACGCGTTTTATAAATTTAAGGCCGTAGGCAACTAGACAATAATTATTGTATTTGTTGAAATATTTTGATGGATTTGTCAAAAATTCATGCCTCTATGCACACACATGTTTAAAGCATGCAATTAATCTTATTTTTAGTAATTTATCTTATCTGAATTCACTCATTGTGTATAAAATGTGTGTAGCATGTTTCAAATTTTATGATAATTCTTAAAGATGTCAGAAATTATCATCATCTGATTATAGTTTACATCATTTCTAATGTAAACTCATTAAATTATTACAATTTGTTTTTATGACTTTTTATGTTTGCTTTGTTAATTAAGAAGAATAAAACTGTGATACAAAAATGAGTGAATTTTCAATTTTCTCTACTTTCCCTGAATCTGATGACATCTTCTACGAGTTGTCAACCATTGAAAATTTTGAAAACCCGAAATGTTTACTTGAAAATCTATGCCAAGCACACCGCTAATGAGTCAGTATCTAATCCGCGCAATTACAATACGGAATATGCACGGATTACAAAATAAAGTTATCACCTTTTATCTAATCTTGGCGTTTTTCCTCGAGACCCGGAGTGGAATGCGTTGGTACGTGGCTGTCGAGCTTCAGTAAGTAGATCAGCAACTTGAAGCAATTATCTACACATCTCCACGACGCAAACCTTTGATTTGTTCGGAAATTATCAGCGCGAGATAACATCCAGCGCCGAGCGGCCCAGTGGAAGATGTTCTGCTGCCGCAGCAACAAGACGTTCACGCTCAACCATGACCTGGACAGCGTGCTCAAGGTGCGCAAGCCGCACCAGTTCAACCGACGCCCGGAGCTGCCCGACGACGACGATGCCCACGGTGGGGCCGTAATCCAGGAGCAGCCAGTGCACCAGGTCCCGGAAATACCTCCATCGACGGAAACTGAAGTGCCTGAAACTTCAGACGAGAATCAAATCGATGCAAGTAACGATAACGGCAACGATGCTGAAGATTCCGTGGAGTCTGAGGGTGAAGATGCTTCGGAGACGAAGCGCAACGTGGATCGACGTGGTGGCTTTCGAGCCGCGTACCAGGTGGATACAAACATCACCATCCCACGACACTCCAAACCCGACAGGTTCGCAAATCCCCTAGGTGGTTTATGACTTGAAAGAAATCGTTAATTACAATTCTTTTCAGTGTGGCGGCTGGAATACGACGTGCATTGCTCAACAACGAGTTCCTGCGCGGAATAATCCCTCTAGATGGCTTGGACCGCATCATCGGGGCGATGGAAGCGCGCGACGTCCCGGCCAAAGAGACGATAATCACCCAGGGCGCGCCCGGAGACACGTTCTACGTGTCGCAGTACGGCCGCTATCGCATCGTCGTCAACGGCAAAGACGTGGGTACATTCAAAGACCAGCGCGTCTTCGGCGAGCTGGCCGTCCTGTACAAAAACCCACGTGGAGCGACCATCGAAGCGATCACGGACGGCCGCATCTGGGCGCTCGACGGACGCATCTTCCAAGCGCTACTGATCCGGCATGCGCGCAACGAGGAGGAGCAGCGGCTGCACTTCCTGCAGCAGGTGCCGCTCGTCAAACAAGCGTCGCCGGAGAAGCTGAAGCAGATCGCCCGACTGATGCAGCAGGCATTCTACGCGGGCAACACGGCGATCATCAAGCAGGGCGAGAAAGGCGATCGCTTCTTCGTCGTGAAGGCTGGACGCGTCAAGGTGACCGTCAACGATGTGGGCGTCGTCGCCGAGCTCAGCGAGGGCGAGTTCTTCGGCGAACGCGCCCTCATCGAGGCGGATGTGCGGCAGGCGACGTGCACAGCGCAGCCACCTGGTGTAACCTGCCTGGAGCTGGCGCGTAATGACTTCATCACGTACCTAGGTGACTTGAAGGAGTTCCTCGCCGCTGAGACGCCGTCTTCGGCGGCGCAGACGGAGGTCAAAACGACGGATGAGCCTGTCGAACCAGAATTTGATGCACCAGCGCTTAAAGACCTCTCGCAGCTGCGTATTATCGGCGTTGGTGGCTTCGGGCGCGTCGTGCTCTGCAAGGACGTCAACCAGGGCAAGGTGTACGCGTTGAAGATGCTCAACAAGGTTGATAATCGCAGCCCCGAGCAACGCGAGCATGCTAAAAACGAGAAAAAGATACAGATTAGATGTCAATCAGCATTCATAGTCCGACTTTATTCTACGTACCAAACGAAGAAGTATTTGTACTTTCTGATGGAGGCGTGTCTCGGAGGGGATCTCTTCACGTTGATGCAGAGGCAAAAAGGGCACTGCTTCGATGATACCAGCGCGCAGTTCATTGCAGGGTGTATTCTCGAAGCGATCGCTTACCTCCACGCGAAGAACTACATCTATCGTGACTTGAAGCCGGAGAATATGCTCATCGATGCGCAGGGGTACGTGAAGCTCGCTGACTTCGGCTTCGCCAGAGAGTTGAAGCAGAATGATACGACATACACCTTCGCTGGGACTCCTGAATATGTAGCGCCAGAAATCATCTACAACAAGGGGCACAATCGTGCTGTAGATTACTGGGCGTTTGGGATCTTCATCTTTGAACTGCTCGTGGGGAAGACGCCCTTCAAGACGAACGATCCCTCGTATATGAAGACTTATGGGCTGATTTTGAAGGGCATCGAGAATATCCAGATGCCGAGTCGGATTAGCAAATCGGCCACGAGTCTCGTGAAGAAGTTGTGCCGGTTGACTCCGCATGAACGTCTTGGCTGCCAGAAGCGTGGTGCTGATGATATTAGAGAGCATAAATGGTTTAGTCAATTTAAATGGAAAGATTTGCAAGAGAGGCGAATGAAGTCGAAATTTGTACCTGTACTGACATCACCACAAGACACGAAATATTTCGACGACTTCGGCGACGATTTTCCTGTTCCTGAAGATGATAATTCCGTCTGGGAGGGCTTTTAATTTATTGATAATCATTTTCACTCTGTATTTAATCCTGTAAAACTTTACTCACTTTATAAGCAATAAACATTTCGTATTTTAAATGATTCATTTATCTACAGCTGTCAGATGCCCCAATTCTACCAACCTGTCACTTATTGTAGTTAAAAATTGTACGTTTTCTAAAAGGTGCCTATAAAGCAATAAAATTAACGAGTAGGCTATATTGTATTATGTGTTATAAATTCCTTAATGGGTTGTTAAGTTTTTAATCCCAAATTAGTAGATTAATGATTTAGTAACAAAAATTACTGGTTTTAGTGACTTTTGTACAGTGTTGTTGGCATTCTCGACTGCGAGTCGCCATTTTGCCCAGTTTCCTGCTACCGAGCTCTTTTCCTTGTGTGACTCAAACATGACGGGTTTTAGTGAAAAGGTAAATAGTAATTCTGCGTTAAAAATTGCAATAAATTAGTGAAATGCATCCAAGACCTCTCTAAAATTACTCGATGTGATTGTTTATAAATGCAGTTAATATCGTTTCCACCAATTTGTGTAGTTTTCATGTGATAACTGATGCCAAACGCGAATAACCTCCAAACGCATTTACTTGTACACGTGTTTGATGGCTTTTACGAGGAATAATCAACTAAAATATGTTGAAATCAACACTGTGTCTTGTGCACAGTGCAAATTTTTGCAGTTTCTAACGTGGAAAAATAGTACAAGTGAATTTTCATATGCAACATATCATTTTGAACCATCTGTATCAATGTTGTCATTGCTATGGACTGGTTTTAATACTATCTTACATGTTATCTAATATTGTTCTTGGTTTTAGGCCATTCTCATTGATGGCAGAGGCCACTTGATGGGCCGCCTTGCGGCCATCGTCGCCAAGACATTATTGGAAGGCAACAAAGTTGTGGTTGTCAGGTGCGAGCAATTGAACATCTCTGGCAACTTCTTCAGGAACAAGCTGAAGTACTTGTCGTTCTTGCGTAAACGTTGCAATGTGAATCCCGCACGTGGTCCCTTCCACTTTAGAGCTCCATCCAGGATTTTCTGGAAGACTGTTAGAGGTAAAATTGAAGTTTTACTTCCATATGCATATAGTAATCATTATAATGTTTCTAGGAATGCTGCCACACAAAACTGAACGCGGAAAGGCTGCGTTATCCAAATTGAAGGCATATGAAGGTATCCCAGCGCCGTACGACAACAGGAAACGCGTCGTTGTACCTGGAGCACTTAGGGTTGTCTGCCTTAAGCCTGGTCGCAAAGTAAGTTTTGTTTATTTTTCATTATATTTCTGTTGTTCAGCATGATTATATAATTCTTACCTACATTATTTGAGTGAATTTTGAAAAGAAACTTAACAATGAGTAAAAATCACTTAAATATGGTGGGGTTTGATGAGAAGATGGGTATTTATTTTGCCTTTTTGCAGTATTGTCATGTGGGAAGGCTGTCCCACGAAGTCGGCTGGAAGTACCAGTCTGTTATCAAGACCCTGGAAGCCAAGCGCAAGGTGAAGGTGGCTCTGGAGATCCGCAAGCGCGCTCACCTGAAGAAGATCACCAAGGTGGCCACTGCCAAGGTCGAGAAACAGATTGCTCCATACCAGAAGGTTATTGCTTCTTATGGTTACAATTAAATTAAGACATAACATTTAATAAAAAATTACACACAATATTATTGCTGATGAACTTTTACCTATTTCGTTACTAATACAAGATAGTTATTAGAGACCAGCCCCATTTCAACACTCATGATAGTTTTTAGGCTACTTTGAGTAATGACGAGTGATATCAGAAGTTATCATAATTGAATTAGCGTAAATTTGAAATTCGCAAGCATTTTTACTGCTCGAGTAGTTCGCAGAACTTTCCCTTTTGTCGAATAAATACCACCACTTATTGATTACCAAATTGCTAAGCAATTAACAACACTTTATACAGTTTTTTTACTGCTAGAAATACAGATAATCTAATTATGTGCAAGAAAGTCAATAATTTGTTACAAATAAGAAATAGTAGTTGCACAGCAGCGCTATTTTTGCAGTTATGGTGACTTTTGGTACTACAGTTATCAACAAAGAGTAATAATATGCAATAATATAAACATAGATTGCATTAAACAAAGAAGGAGTACAAGATCTAATTAGATTCTGAAGATAAACATTAAGATTAAAGACTAATTATTGTATGAGTAGCTTGCAACTTTTGCATCTGCCGAATAGATACCACCACCTTCTGATTACCAAATTGTTAAACAATTAACAACAATTTATACGGTTTCCTTATTGTTACAACCTTTGTTATTGCATTATTACTTTATAAATTAAATAATTCTTAACAAATATTAAATAGCTATTAGACACTAGCGCCATTATGTCATAGATGGCAGCTAATGGTATTACTGAATTTTGATTTTTTTTCAAGTAATATTAATTAATAGATTATTTAATTGTAATCTGGGATGCATTCCAGGTTGAACGCAATGTGCGATAAATAATTAAATCGCTAACAAATGCGCGAATGAAATCTGCGATGCGTTGCAAAATTGAAGGTCAAATTTGTCACACCAATGACACTTGTTTTCATTTTTATTGTTGTGTTCGTTCTGTTTTCTTTCGACGACGTTTCGCATCCGCATATATATGTCAGCGGAAACGGAATTTTAGTGCCGTGTGCTTCATGTTTTTGCAATGTTTTCAACATTTCGGCTCGAATGACTCAACGCAGTTGCAAACAATCGCTCGCGCTGGCCGTGCGCGACAAGATGTAACGCATCCGAGCGGCCCCCCAGATGCGTGCAAATCGCACACCTGCAATTAGCGAAATTCAAATTAGGCAAATGTTATTATTATTGTTGTTACGACTCCTGCTTGTAGGCGATGCGCATCCTGTTTGAGCTGCATTGAAACGCACCGCTGCAATGGCACGTAAGGTGGACACCTACGCCATCCTCACGCGCAACGAGCTCATCAAGGAGAGCACGCGCGGCCAGAGTACGCGCACGGCCTTGCTGGGCCACATCGTCAAGGTGGACGTCCTCTTCGCCGACGAGCATCAGTGCGTCGTGCGCTTCCTGAAGGAGGGTGACACCTGGGAGACGACGTCGTTCGTCTGCCCGCTGACCTCGCTCGAGCTGGTGGACGAACGCTTCTGGCAGTTCCTCTCGGCGGTGGCGTCGCCACGCGAACGCGTCAAGCTCGCCGCAGATAAGCAACGCGTCGCCAAGCTGCTGCAGATCACCACCGACGTGGTGGTCGAGTTCCACGGCGATGACAACATCTACCTTGGAATGGTGAAGTTCATCGGACATGTGAAGGGCATTGGAAAGTGCTTTGGCATTCACCTACATGTATGTACCAGGTTATCATGCAATATCCCACACTAACGTAGAGTATTTTGCAGGAAAAGAAGAGCAATAATGCATGTGATGGCTCCTGCGCTGGAATTCAGTATTTCCGATGTCGCCCCGGGTATGGGCTGTTCACGACGGCTGAGAAGATCATGCCCACTGGGTATTCGGGCACGTTTATCGAGAATGGAGAGAACGAAAACGCGGAGAATTTCGAAAAAGTACAAACGGACTGCGAACGGCTCATCCAGCGCAATATTTCCCGTTTCTCCAGCTCGGAGGGCGCCGTTAATGGGCGCAAGGTGGACTCGGCGACGACGTCCAGGTTGGGGAAGACTGTGAAGTCGCCATCCATGCAGGAGATCATCTTGAATGAGAATTCGGTGAATACAAACAACGATTTCGACCAAAATACAATTTTGCAACCGGAGAATATCTACCTGGTGCAGAAGAACCTTAATGGGAAGTCTGGGAGTATGAATGGACGACCTGGAGGTAGCAATGTCGACCTTATCGAGGTCATTGGTGGCTGGTCGAATGGGACTTCCAAAAGATGCTACGAGGATGAGTCGATGACATTGAATGGACGAAATGGCAAAGTGAAAAATGTTAATAGCATATTAAATGGGGCGAAAACGATGCCTCCAAGGAAGAAACAACCAGAAAAATTGCCTGTACGTCAGCCAAACAGCAAATTCTACGTGGATCATGGTACGTATTACCGTATTTTTACCATAACACTAATCCGTTTACGTAAATTCATCGTTAATGTAAACGTTTCATCCCGTAATCGAGTCCGATGCAATCAGAATTAGGTAGACATGCGCTAATTATAAATATACGACTGCTGGGTAGAAACCTATTGGTCAACGCGTAAATATAGACCAAATCTAAAATTAAAATTGCGCCACGCGTTCTCACATTCGTTTGCCGGCAGCGCTTGCAGCATGTCGTTTCACATGAATAATCCCAAACTCATAATTAACAACAATTACGAACCGTACGCGAATGGCAGTTTCTACCCGGAAGCCATCTACTACAATAATTTCGGTGCGGGCGTCGATAGCCCCCGGGAAAACCTTCTCGATGACGACGTCACGGGCGACGTCTACGAGAACCACCAGGTGGACTGTTACGATGGCTACGATCACCTTCCGCTGTTTGTTGTAGAGCTCAACGAGCGCCTGGAGGCGGCGAGCAAGACACTCCCACTACCTTCGACGTCGCTCTCCGACGACGTGCAGTTCGCCGAGCCGGGTGCGCACGAGACCAACGACTTGGTGGTCGGCTCCATGGTGGAGGTGCTCAACGACGTCTCCGCGGAGCCGCTGTACGGCGTCGTGCGGTGGATGGGCAAGGAGCGCGGCTCGAACTTCGTCGTCGCGGGCGTCGAGCTCGAGGAGGAGCCCGTCCATCTGCCGCTCACGCTCTCCGATGGCACCTACAAGGGGCAGAAGCTGGTGGACTGCACCGGCGAGCGCGTGCTCTTCGTCCCCATTACGCAGTGTCACAAGGATTCACGCTTCGTGGATGGCATTCCGACTCCGGTGCACACGGCTTCGGAGAAGATGTTCGGAAAGGTATAGGCAATCCATTATACATATCTCCCCCAGGTCCCTATTTTTTACTGATTTTGATTTTAGGATTGCCCGATTATACCTGGTGCGGTCGCGCCGCTCATCATGAAGACTGAACGAGACGTGGAGGCCGTGTGCGGCAAGTTCCGTGGCATACAGGGTCATATAAATTCGTGTTATTTGGATGCGACGCTTTTTGCGATGTTCACGTATACAGCCGTTTTCGACAACCTGCTGTTTCGGCCGCGTCAGGCCAAGGACATACCTGAATACGTGGAGGTGCAGCGCGTGCTGCGTGAGGAGATCGTTAATCCGTTGAGGACGAACTTGTTCGTTCGTGCTGACAGGGTAATGACCTTGAGGGAGCTTCTGGATCGGCTGAGTTCCGTTTCCGGGTTGATGAGCGAGGAGAAGGATCCCGAGGAGTTCCTAAATTCACTGCTGGCACAAATTCTGAAGGCCGAACCCTTCTTGAAACTCAACTCCGGACAGGAATCGTACTATTATCAACTTTTTGTCGAGAAGGATGACAAATTGGAGTTGCCGAGCGTTCAGCAATTATTCGAGCAGAGTTTTCTCACGAGTAATATTAAACTTAAGGAGGTGCCTTCCTGTTTAATCATTCAAATGCCACGATTTGGTAAAAGCTACAAGATGTATCCCAGAATATTACCATCGCAACTTCTGGATGTTACCGATATTATAGAAAACTGTAAGTGTAATTTAAAATTGAAGTTTCGAATGTTCTGAAAAATTCTAAAATTATTTGTTTGTAGCACCACGTCAATGTACAGTTTGCGGAAAACTCGCCGAATGGGAATGTCGTGATTGCTTCGGCCAATGTGGAGAAGGTCTCGAAAGCACCGCTTTCTGCGGATCCTGTCTGGAAATGGCCCACAAACATCTGCGAAAAAGTCACAAACCGTGCAAACTGAACGTCCCCAATGATTTCGCAATCATGTCGGACCATTGCCCGCCTCCACGATTGTACATGGAGTTGTTCGCTGTCGTCTGCATCGAGACATCACACTACGTGGCTTTCGTTAAGTGTGGTGCAGGACATGAAGCCCCATGGTGCTTTTTTGACTCGATGGCTGATCGAAAAGGTGCGTATTCATTCATTCCATCCATGAATTTGTTTACAGTATCCTTGAAACTATTCTAATTGATGATTTCCGTTTTTAGGGGAATCCAATGGATATAACATACCGGAAATGGTCGCGTGTCCGGACATTTCCAGATGGCTTTCCGACGAACAAGCATGCCGAACGCTACATGAAAATTCACCTTCCGATCGGCATTTACCAGAGCACGCCAAGCGACTGCTCTGCGATGCTTACATCTGCATGTACCAAAGTTCCGACGTCATGATGTACAGTTAAAGTTCAAATTGGAGTCATCATTTTCATGTATCGGAGTTTTTCTCTGACGATTTAATTAATTCCCTAGGCAAAATTTTACGACTTAACCCAAAACGAGGAGAAACGTGATTTATATTTGATAGAATGCTTTGTTGATTTACGACTGAATGACCTGAAAGATATTTATAATGAGAGAGAGAGAGAGGCAACTGTAATTGTTTCAGCAACTAATGATTACTAATTTGAGTATTATATTTATTGGGGCTGTTGATGGTCGCTGATACTAGGAATTATGCTGAATTGCAAATGGTTTATAACTTATTATTCTCATTGAATTGTCTATTAAGTTTATTTAAATGTTTATAATGTCAGATATCTTCTACGCTGAGGAATTGTTACAGATGCAAAGATTTGTTCGAATAGATTATGATTCAATGACAGGTTATTATGATAGGCAGCCCATATGTAATATATAATTGTTCAATTTTTTTGCATCTGTAATAATTCCTGAAACGTACGCAACACAGGGCTAAACACACTTACACGCATAGTAATTTAATTAATGTTGAATTAAACTAATGAAATAAGTTGATACATACGCATGAGATGCGTATAGTAAGATAATATATTAAAAAATACTATATTTCTAGATAAGGATGCAATTTCTAGATAAAAATGCATTTCGTTTTGTAACTATCTCAACGATAAATAATTGTTTATATTAATTATCATGTAGGCGCTCGACTCATGCAGTTGGGAGACAAAATGCTGATGACAATTGAAAATCTATAATACAAATAAAATCGACACTGGGATGTGATGATATCGCTGATTTATAAATATCCGTTAAACGTTGTACTATTTTTCAAATGATTTGTTACTTGTATTTTATTCATATGAATGTTATCGAATGAAATCACAGGCAAAAAAGGGTGATCATATTTCAGATTTATTATCTCTTTAAATAACTATCAATATTTTTAATTATACATCACATACAAACATTAATAACTTGGAAATGTTTTGTTTTCTTTTTTTGCGCCGTCGTGATCTGACTTCGCCTTCATTACATTTCGCCCCTGTTCAAATATAATCTCGCTCGCTTTAACGTAATTACAGAATAGCATTAATTGAAGTATTAAAATTTAAAAATGACATGGAACGTGTGTAGTTAGTGTTAAATAAGCCGCAGCGGACACTCCATCGCATCAACAATCACAATACCATTTTGTTGTAGTATACACAGCTGGGGGACAACTCGCCAAATTGCACCCGCTACAAAACAATCGCCCCTATCTAATAATTGCAATAGCATTCCTTAATCGTACCAAATGAAATTCATTCCTTAATTCACCATCAGAATTACTTAATCGTAGAAATCATAGAGGAATATAGTGCCGTCTTAAAATTGAATATAATGCACAAATGATATGCAAGCGGCATAGAACTTTGGATCAAAACCGATGCATTTGAAGTAAAACAGTTTTTGTATGAAAGATTGATGAGTTGTTTTTGGTTGCGGCCGGACGTGAACTAAATTATTTGATTTAACAAAAACCTATCTACTTACGAATCTAATAATATAATTTATAATAATCCCATTAGTTATTATGGACCCCAATCGCCATTTTAATGGAACGATTTGTTTATCAATCTGAGGTATCCAAATCCAAATTTCCATCCTCCAAACTTCCGCACGTTAAATTATTGATGTTGCATTGTTTTCTCGTTAGAACTAAACTGATTTATGGCTACAATTAGATTATTGGTAGTATTCCTGATTCGTGTCCTTCGAAAAAACCTGATATCCTACTTCATAGAAGTCCTTATCTAACGCTAATCAAAAAATGCCTGCTCTTACAAAATTATACTTTACACACCTCCTCGCAACTACGCAACATCAAAGTATTCCGCTCGCAATTAGCATTATTGTTTTTAGCTTGGTACATGGGAAAACGTTCCGCCCGTCTGAAAATGCCTGTGCTATTGTGTGTTTTACTTCATTCGGCGCGTTCTTGCGCAATTTGCAAATATCCTGAACTGTATGCTTGTTGTTGTTGTCGCCGTCGTTGCTACCGTGCTGGATTAACTAGCAAGCGCAGTTGTCTGGCTTGGGCGACTGTTGATCACCAGACAAATTATTACGACCTGGTTGAGACGGTTTGTGCTGCACACCCGACTCAGCAGCGTTCAGATCCAGCCTGCCGTCCTGAATACTTTGGAATATCTTTTTCGCAGTCTCTAAGAATGCCTCCTCCACATTCAACCCCCTGAAATCGCAGCAATGTTAATAAAATGCTTGAATGAGCTTATGTACATCTTGGATTAGTAACATACGTTTTTGCACTGGCCTCCACGAACATGAGGCCGTTCTCATCAGCGAACTTCTTCGCCTCCTCGTAGGTGACGTCGCGCTGGCCCTCCAGGTCGCACTTGTTGCCTATGAGGAAGATGACGGTGCTGGGGTTCGTCAGGTTACGCGTGTCCGTCAGCCAGCTGCTGAGGTGGTTGTACGTGGATCTGCGCGTGATGTCGTAGACCATGAGCGCGCCAGCAGCTCCACGGTAATAGGAGCGCGTCACGGCGCGGAAACGCTCCTGGCCAGCGGTATCCCAGATCTGCAGCTTGATTTTCTGCCCAGCCACCTCGATGATCCGCGTGCCGAACTCGACGCCGATTGTGTGTGGGCAGTCGCTCATAACTGGCAATAAAAAAGCAGGATAATGAGTATGCAAGACTGTTTCGCACCACATTGCTTACACTTCTTCTCTGTGAACTGGTGCAGCAGGCAGGACTTTCCAACGCCCATGTCGCCGATGATGATGTACTTGAAGATGTACGAGTAATTGTACGGTCCCGCTGACATGGTGGCTACCTGCAAATCGGGAATTCGTTAGCAATGGGCTGCATTTGCAGAAATCGTTGCGAAAAAACAAGCGAACAGCGGTCGGCCGTGTGGGAGGTGCGCTTAACAATAATAACAACAACAAAGCGACACGTACCTGTGTTGCTGGGATGGACGAAACAACGAGACAACGAAAACGGGCGAGTGCAGGTGGCGACTTTCCCAAAATCTAGAGCTCACGTTTGCGCTACGGAGGAAAATCGTATTTTCGTTGCAGCTTATTTTCCTTTCCTTGTCAACACTCGCTGCCAATCTGTCATCAGCGCACTGGCAGCCATTAGTCAATCACTATGTGACTCAAATGCACGACTGAATAAAAAAATAAATTTTAATAGGGTTTTAATGACATTCTTTAATTAGACTGTAGTTTCATATGATATTCATCGGATATTCAATAATCTGGGTTGAATTTCATTTTGTATTATTCTTCTTCTTCATTATGACTAGAGCAGTATACCTGATATTGCAACATTGGTTGCCTATAGTTGATACCATCAACAAGCAAAAATAGAAATTGCAAGTTGATTGCGTGCATAATTTAAGCGCATACGATTGACAATGCCAATAGGAAACAAAAGGAATCATCACTCAATGATTTCAAATGCTAGTTAAAAAAAGCCTCTAGACATTATTTTCCAATAAGAATCGTTTATTTAATAATACATGTTTTCAGATATTCAAATTTATATTTGCAATGTGAAACATAACATAATAACGCATATTTTAAATTTATAACACATTAATTATTAATTAATAGATACATTTATGTAAATCATAGGCAACCCTTCGTTCTATCCTAGGTGTGCTACGTGGGGGCAGAAGCACAGCGATCACTGAGCATGCGCGTCCTGAGCTTCCTTGGCGTCCTTTTCAGCGTTCATTGCGTCTGTGCGTCGAGTTGTTCAAAGTGAAAGTGGTGCTCCTGGAAATTTGAAAGTTCCGAACTACAATTAGAATATGTATGGCCCCTGTAAGTACCTTTAATCCTTATTCCCATTACGTGCAAGCGATATCCCATGAAATACCGGTGATCCAAGTGGTATTTCGCGAGAAATCCTGAAATTCATGTCGAGAGGTGGTCGGCGTCGGTCGACCGCATACCAGCCATCTTGTGAAAAGGGTATGCGCTTCCTTGCGCATTTTTCGAAATTCGAAATTAAATACTTAGACGCATCGCAGGTGAAAAATAATGGTACTGGGCGATTCTCAGGCGTCCTGGTTATCATTTGGTAGTGGTTGGCGCCCGCAATAAGCATTTTTGAGAACGGATTACCAATTGCGTCGGCCATCGTATGTGTGAGCACTTTGTATGTGTGTGTGGCTAATTATTGCATCATCATCATAGGGCCAATATTCAATAAGAATCCAATTAATATTCAGCGATTGGGCTGGTTGCATTGGCGTTTCGTTATCCTAGGACGATTTTCTGAGCCTACTCACGCGGCTGTGCTGCGCGCTGAGCAGGCAAATGCAATCAATTGTGTATTAATGCCTCCTCATTTTCCCCAATGTATTTCAGTCGAGCAGGCATGGTTAGGTAATTGTGTGCTTGTTATTTCAGAAAATCGCCCGTTGATGAGAGCCACATAGTGCAGTGCATTGATTAGCCTGCAGTATTCTGCAGAAACCCTGGTGATTGCAATTGGTGAGTGATGCAATGCAATTGTTACGCAATATTGCGCAATAATACCTCCTTATTTTCCCCTGTGTATTTTGGTTAACCAGGCATAGTTAGGTAATTGGGTACTTGTGCTTTCAGAAAATCCTCCTTTGATGACGGCCAACGACGTTCATTTGCCCCCAGGAGAAGAATCGTAATCAATTGGTGAGTGATAATGCCTCATTTTCCCTTTTGCATTTTTGTAGTCCAGGCAAAGTTAGGTAATTGAGGTTTTGGTGATTTCAGAAAGTCCTTTCTCGGCTTATTGAATGGCGACTGGGTTGGTGGTATGATGAGAGCCAACAACGTTCATCTACCTGCAGAAATAGAAATCCAGATCAGTAATGAGGTAGAATTTGGGTAAATGAATTAGGTTTGTTTAATGCTATGCTTTTTGCATTGCATTATGTGTTGTTTGTGAAGTAGTGAAGTAGTGCATTTGTGCAATTGTGTAGTTGCTTGTAGAATAGGTGTTTAGTGTAGTGTAGTGCAGTGTAGTGGCATGCTTTGTAGTTTTGAGGTAAATTTTAATAATCATTTTTTTCAGAATTTTTAGCCTGCAGGAG
>JARJDZ010003740.1:0-28950 GCA_030264555.1 Aleochara sp. GC000083
AGACTGTTAACAGAAACAGTGTAACATGCAAAAAATGGCGTGGTTGGGAAGAAATGTATCAATTAACCGAGGGAGTAAATTGTCACTTTACTCCCGCAGTAGGATGTGGTAATAAAACCCAACTCTAAATGGACCGACAATACGTGGAGGGAATAAAGTACCTACTTTACTCCCGCGATTTGCAAAAATAATAATAACACATGTATTCACATAGCGAATACACAAGAATAAATTGTTTAAACAATACCTAAATAATATCAGCAACATGTCCAACGCTCCCCCATGTACCTCCGTCATGCAATGGCGACGCTGGCCACACTCGCAGAATCTGCAAAAATAAAAATAATAACACATGAATTCACATAGCGAATACACAAGAATAAATTGTTTACACAATACCTAAATAATTTCAGCAACATGTCCAACGCTGCCCCATGCACCTCCGTCATGCAACGGCGACGCTGGCCACACTCGCAGAATCTGTAAAAATAAAAATAATATCACATGTATTCACATAGCGAATACACAAGAATAAATTGTTTACACAATACCTAAATAATTTCAGCATTGTAGATAGAGCATGATTTTGTGTTGGATGAATGCTTTGTAGTGAACTTTATACTATATCATTCATACATTGTGCTCCTCTTATACTTATCATGTGTATCAACATATCTTGTTTTTTCCCATTAGTATTGTTACAATGTATGATCAAGGAAATAACAGCTGTGTGTAGCAATTGGCAATTCACGAAAGTTCTGTAACCCTGGACCAGGAGCCACCCGGTAATGCTATCAACCGGAGCCAGTTGAAAACTGGTTTTTTCACGAGGTGTCGAATCCTCCTCCAGCCTTATCTTTTGCACCGAATTTGTAGGGGAACTGGAGCAACAGTGCATGCACAAACCTCAACTGTCTGAGCACTACTAATACGAGACAAAGCGACTTAGGCCGAATCTAGTTAAACAGCGTGCTAGAGCATGATGCCAATGGGTTCCACCGAAATTCAATCAAATGCGATATTTTATTTTAAAGAAAACCAAGTTTTGCAAATTAAGCCATGAAAACCTGGAGGATACATGCAAACCAAACAAAAATATGCACAATACCTCATATATCCATTCATTCCAGCGGATTCTAGTCACTCATGATGTTGAGCATGGCGTAAATACTAGCATTAACAATCAAACAATTCACCAATTGAAGCAATTGGGAAGAATCTTACATTTATATTGCATGGGCTATATGTAGGTAGAACTTTATAACATATGTTCCTTCATCTATGGCTTAAAGTGCAAGATGTAATCCATAACTCCTAACACATTTATACCTCTAGTTTGAACCTGATAGTGAAGCACTTATCATTTGTAGATTCTAAAACAAGAAAAATGAATAAATAATCAATTATCAATTGAATTTATGGAACTAAATTATTTATACAATAAAACTCACCTGCATGAGATTGAACCATTTGTAAATGCTTCCCAAACTTCTAATGATGCCCAAAATTTGCAGATACTAAAACAAGAAATATAAATAAACTTTAACATAAACAAACTCATGTAGTTCACACAATTTGATGGTGTGATGAGATACACAGAATACATTGGGACACACCTAGATCTCATCAGGGAGATGAAGGTGTGGGAACACCGAAAGCTGCTTGGAGAAAATTCAATGGTTAATATGTCGTGGGAAATTCAAAGTTTCACTAACACTAAGATAAGTACTTCTTAATACACAATTCTAATGGTAAAAATCCTATCAAATCAATGTATCAACAAAGGCAATTGGGAATTACTCACAGCTATGGAAGCTTCCACCAGAGACAGCTTCCACATTCGGTGTCCAAAGTCTGTTAATACATGAACAAGCAGATCAACATTCAATCACTTGCTGAATCATCTTTATTAAATGGCTTGCTACTTAAGATATGAGGTGCCCAGTACCAATGATCTTTTTAGACTGAACAAATTTCTTTAACTTTCAACTACTTGATATTAATTGGTTTCATTGTTTTCCTTAAACAAATGTTTCAATTAATTACTTTTCAATATTAAAATAGTGTAGTGGTTGTAACATAAACAATAACTGTAACTTACCTGCAATAGTTGACACCTTAATAAATCACCACCAAGTAAATCGCATCTCACTGCTTGCAAGAATCACTAATAAAACCGCCATTTTGCGATTCTGCAATTTTACAAAATCGATAGTTCTGATATTTATCGCTAGATGGCGATACTATGTCTACATTTGTTTGAAAAATAATCAATTCTAATTGTCAACCTCATGAAATTCAGGAAATTTCTTTCCTTGCGTGATTTAAAAATTTAACTCCTAAGTATTAGATTTTGTATCAATTGTTAGGGGACATCCATTCAAAGATTACTACTTTTTCTGTCTTCCAAATAAAGTTTTCAGTAGTTTGGGAGAACATGAAATTTCCTATTTCATAGAGCAAACATCACTTTTAATTAAATTATGGACGTATTGAGCGAGCTATTAAACAATTACAAGTTGCTTGTAACACTGTAGAGATTTGAGTGGACAGGTAATTCACCTTACGTTTGAATATAGCTTTGTGGATAATCAACGCGAGATTGCTGTAAATTGAAGTTCCACAACTTGCACTAGAGATCTGTTGAATAAAAAAATCGATAATTGATTATGGCGTTTAAATTCTTACTTTTAAACCCCTGTGATACCCAAAATTAATTCAATAGCAATCTTTTTTTTGTTATCAATTCATAATAAGAAATTACATACGATATATAGAACATGTTGAAACAGAATCTTGAGAACATACTCGCGAATAATTTTATAAATAAATTATTACAGGAAAACTAATTAAATTATTAAAAAATGTTCAAATTGTTTTGCAACCGTAGCATAATTAAATGAAATCCGAGACAATAAAAAAAATTAATTAACAAAATTTACTCTGATAGCAATAAATAATTACACTCCTGACAAAACGCGAGAATTTAATTTAAACTTTTCGCAGCGAACTTCAACAAGTTTCATATATTTAATAGCTTTTTAATTAAACTACTATATAGTTTGTAATTTCCTAAATTAAAACTGCTCGATGTACGCTTAAACAATTTCTGTTGTATGTTCGACCATGATGTTGCATCACGTATGATCTTTAACCATGTTCAGCTAAAAGGGTTATTCTGGTCTAGCAAACTGATCCTCTTTGATGGTGTAAATTTTGCTGTGACGCCCTCGGACCACAATTGATAATAAATTCTGTTCAGTCTATTCCATGAAAATGGTATTTCGCATTTGGTTTTATCCCTGGAGTTTCACGGAATGTGTTCGTTCAATTGTTTTGATCTAATTGTTTGGACAATCACAGGATTTTATTTTCGTCGTGAAAATCGCATATTGTTTGCATTCGTTCCATTGTTGGGTGGACAGATATGCGAATACCTTTATGTTCCAATATTGTTGGATATTCGCTGAAAAATAAAATAATATAGGAAAGTTTCCGTAATCACATGGATTCTGTCTATGGATTATTATTTAAAATTGAGTTGTAATGAATAATAATAGCAAAAATTTCATGTTTCAATTGAAGACTAATCTAAAAAGAAATTTAGTAATTTTAATACTTATAAAATACGTGTCTGAATTTTAATATTTAGTATACTTTAAAATTCGTATATAAATTATTTGATAATCAAAATTCTTGAATACTTTCAATCGCCCTTCAATAGAATCGTTTCCATTTATTAACCGCCTCGATTGTAATTCTAAGAGAAAAGAGTTTAATGTCTAATTGCAAAATGTTTGACATGAAACTATAAATAAATACAACTTAGTTGTACAAGTTCAATTTGATATCTGATGTAATTCCTCTTTAATATATTATTTGGGTTTAAATAGTTATAATTAGCATTCAAATCTCGATATGAGCATACAATTTGATTAATATTTTCTTGGTTAGACTTTTCATGTATCATTTTTCGTATTATGTCAGGAATCTCGATTGATCGTATTTTGTCCAGAAGAAAAGATGGACAGTTTCATACTTTATCAGTTTGATGGAATTCTGAAAATGCCATATCTGCATTTTAAGCAGAAAATTCCGGAATAGTCTGAAAAGGATTATATTATTTTTGCAATTAGTGTAACTGGAAAATTATATACTAATTATTGTTATGCAAATTTAGCATCTTTCTTTTTCAGATTGTAAATCCGGCCAAACTTGGAAATGGATAATTTTCTGATTAAACTGATTCGTCATTAAAATAATATCACATGTTTCTACAATTAAAGAAATAATTGAAAAATCAAAAAATAATGTATAAATGAAAATGAAAGTCTGAATGTAGTAGGTTTTAAATTCTGAATTATAATTTTGTTTAATTATTGCTCTAGTTCCTAAATTGTAATTGTACGAATGTGTATGTTTCTATTGATAGTGTCAGTTAAACTTGTTTGTGTTTAATATAATTTCCACCTAAAAATTTCAAATTAGCAAATGTGATAATGGATTGCATTAGTTCCCTCATCAATATAAGCAGTTCTAGGAAAATTTAATAATATTACATTTGCATAATGCAGTAATTTTCAATGAATGCATTACCAAAAATTTAATCAATTAACATTCGTGGTAATTTTCATTGCGAAGCCTCGAATTTTAAAATCATTAATATAAAAGAACTTATTAATGTTGGATATAAAATTATGCCTGGAAAATGAGGAATATACGTAATGAAATGAATTGATTAATATAATCAAATGCAACATTACTTTTGATACTATTGGAGGAAAATTACAAACGAGTGGTAAACATATTATTTCATGATTTTAATCGTAATTATTAACAGGAATTCTTCGTTTGACTATTTCTATAAAATTTAATGAATTTTATTTATTAATAATTCTACGCCGTTAATTTTTCATAAATATGAATGTAAAAATAACTGAAAATAAACCTGAGTGATAATGTGACGATATATCATAGATGAGAGTAATAAATGATCAAATAAAAAATTTGAAATTTTTAGGTTTCAAATGAAGAAATTAATAATAAGAAGGAGAGCAAATAATTTATTCGGAAAATATAGTGAAAACGTAATAATTTCTGACATTTTTGTCACAATTTCATTGATCAATTTTCGTTAAATTGTTATTGCAATTCCAAATTTAACTTTCTTGCAATTTAAATATTGAACAATTGTTCTTTTTATTTTTCATTCACTTATACATATTGTAGAATAAATTAGGTCTGATTCACAATCATTTTTGAAAGTTGCATTAAGGAAAACTTGTGAAAGATATTGTACGTTGTATCTTGCAAAAAACTATTAAATGAATTGCAGACGGATATTAGATATTTCCAACTTCCCTTTAAAATAAAGTGCCGGAAAAGGAAGTCGATAGATGAATTATATAACAATAGATTGTAGTACCGTCTCTTCGTTATTAATTTTACGCATTTTCTGATTCAGCCATACGAAAATTTCAGTTGATTACACCTATTCTACAAATTAGATATTAAATGCTTTGTAGATTTGTAGGACATATTTTCAGCTTTATAATAAAGTGGTTTTATGATATTATATTCAGGATACTAAGAGGATAATTGAAGTTTATGCTTTCCAATTATTATATTAAAGTAATAAAATTATCTTGTAATAGCTCATTCCATACTATCAACATGATGAAAATGCTAATGAAAAATTCCAAATCTATTAATTTAACATGATTATGAATGCATCGAGATCACAATAATACAGCAAATTCAAAAAGGACTGGATGAATAAACCTTTCGTCTACGAGGAATTCGCGCGACTAATGAAGATTCCTCATCGTTTTTCAAGAGGGAGTAAATGTCATGCTCGTGCCGTCTGGACGTGATTGCATCGATGCGAAAGCATCCGGGAGCTCGCATTCTTCGTCCCGGCATTCTTTGATTGCTCCTTGATCTCGATTCATCCAGCATCTAGGATTGCGCTCATTGTTGTTACCTGGAACTTCAAACGGATGTCACTCTGCGCAGCCGACCTCTTACTTATTCCTAGATAACGATTCGTTGAACAGCAATAAATAAAAATATTCCACGAAGCGCAATATGATGACATCGTCATGCATTTCAGACGTTCAGTAATTGCCAATAAAATCCCAGTAGGCAATTATTCAAATGCTAGCTGTGAATAATAAACGGAAATTGATTTATAAATAATGGGGTGTTCGGGAAATCATTTCGTTTAATTGGATTTTTTTGCACCATACACATACTTAATCTTATAATTTTATATGCTTTGATAGCTTATATAGCAAGGTTTGTGTAGTAGTAATTTTTGATTGGTACAATACACAATTTAATGAAATATTCCTTTATTATAGGAAAACTGTTTTTCATTTCTTCAAAAAAAAAAAATGAAATTGCTTTCCGAAATACTCATTATTACTAAATATGTCAAATATCAGTTGATAAGTTGATCCAGTGTATTTTAAATTGCCAATAATACGTGTAGTATTTTATTTTCGAAAAATCAAAATAACAATAAAGTAGAAAAATAAGAGATATCATGTTATATAAAGTAGGAAGATCCAAAGAGTTGTGACGTGTAATGTGATGGTCCTTCGAGTTATCGCTTGGATGAGTTTATATGAACATAGATTAAAGAGGACTCAAAGCAGAGAAAACATAAACAACTAATGCGAATTAACGTCTTGTAATAGCCCAGATTTGCGGAAAAGTTGTCTGTGGAATTTCACCTACTTACGAAGAAGATAAACAATAATAATACAACAAATAGTGTGTTAAAAAGAAATTTTCACGTTAATATTTAGAAATCTATCAAGTTCATTAAATTTCAATTGGACTATCAACAGATTGCAGGACAATTATGAACAAATTGACGATATATTTCCAATAAATATAAAATAGTTGATTATTAAAGGTGACAATTAATATTTATTAGTCTTTGAATTTTAAGGTTAAATTGAAAATATTGTGCGTATTAAAATATTGCTTACATGTATCTAAATTAACAATATTTGGAATTAAATATACATAAACTTTGCGCTTTTAATAAGTCCTTTATTTGACTATCATTTAATGACAATAATATATTAACTTACTACGGATTTAACATTATTATATTCCCTTATCTTTTCAGTTCCTTGAAAACATGTTTTACTAGTCAACTGCAAAATTGACATAAATTTACATCACAATGTATGATCAGATACAGCAAGGATACATCAAAAGAATATTCTTGAGCTTGCATGGTCACTTTATTCCTCAGATCTTCAACAGACTACTACCATTTTTATTCTTTAAATAACATTTTGAATGGAATATTCCCTGAATTCTGAAGTGGCAGCGTGTCGAAAAATTCTCCCAGTATAAAACGATCAAAAGAAAGAATTGATAAACGGGTAAGAAGATGGGGGAAAATTTTAGATTTTTGGCGAAAACATTACAAATTAAAATTAATAAGTTATCTATGATTCGACCTAATATTTCATCATAAAAATATTGATTCGAACTTTGGAATTGAAAATTACTTTTGAAGATGACAAAATAATTTATTAGAAATATAGATTTAATTTTAAGAGAAACAAGTTTAAATCTGAATTTCAAAGGAATATCCTGAAACAAACAATGTATACCTACTATAATATCACAAGAATATACAATATCATAAAGTTATAATATAATGGAATCACACGTACTATAACAAATTAATTCAATACGGAGAAATTTCCTTTGAAATTATGATTCCATCACAAACAGGATGCATCGGAGATGATGTTTGCCCTGCGCATCCCTACCACGAAATCCTGGATGTATCCTGTCGTCCTGCGCGCATTAGTTGGGGATGCAGCAGATATATGAATAATATTTGGAGTGAGGTCGATTGCAGCAGTAGTTGAGTATCCTTCGACAAGAACGCATCCATCCTTCGTGGAGCTTCAAGTTTCAAGTTTTCCTCCTGAGACTTCAAGACTGATTTCGTAAGTCTTTCAAATTATTATTCCCGCATTTTTAGAATAAATATATTTGAAGGAAATTAGTTTTTTTAATTATTAGGTGCGATTATTAATATTCGATAAGAGCAGTAATTGAAAACAAAAGTATTTAGGGAATTATTATTGTTAAAATGTTGTTTAAGACTGGCTATATTATTTTTTTCTTTGATATTATTATTTGATCAGTAATTTCAATAATAGTTTCGTAAGTTTCTTAATTTAATATTTGCATACTTTTAGAATATGAAAATAAATACATATTTTCGAAGGAAAACAGTTTTTTAAATATTGTATGAGATTGATAATATTTTATAAGAGCAAAAATAGAAAACAAAAATTATGGTAAACAGAATTATGTTTATTTTAAAAGTCATTAATAAATCCATGAGTTCAAATTTTTAGCGGCTCAATTTATAAAATTTCTTATAAAATACTTCTTTATAAAATATTTTCTTTTTATTTGATACTTGCTTTTGATTTTCTTCCAAATTTTCTTTTGTAATTAATTTGATGAGAAACATTTAAAAATATATAATATAATAAATATAAAATATAATATATAAAATAAAAATGATAAATTGTAGGTACAAATTTTTGCATGAAAAAAAATAGTTGTGTCAAAATCCAATGTTGTTTTTCTCGATAATTTTATAATCCTAATAAAATTATAAAACATCAAGATCAAAAACCAATGCAGATATTAATCAAAACCAAAACTTTAAAGTCTTCAAAGAACTTCAATTTTTTTGCATTGGACGTGGGGCCTAATCATATGTTCATATGCGTTTTATTTAATCGTATATGAACTATGGTTAGCCCTCATGTTCAGTGTACTTCATCGAATGAAGTTTCTTCCTAGAAGCTAACATCATAACTAATATGACAGGTCGAAAAGCGGTTCATTATTCAAAGGAAAGTCAATTGCTAATAAATGACGAAATAATAACCTGTATAATTTTGAAAATATAATACGTGTTTTCGAAAGTGGGTTTTGTAATTACCAGGTTTTCAGATTTTAGGGATACAACTTATCAGGAACAATCACTCTAAAGTTGATTTAATTGAAAATATGTTCGTGAAATGCATCAAATTTATATGTAAAATTGAAAATTTATAAGGGAATTTTAAATAAGGAAATATTAAAATAACATTTCAATAATACCACAGATATTCTTCGGATTTTTGAATTATTTATGCAGGTTAAAATGACGATTAACTACTGACTAAGTAGGAAAATTTTGAAACCTGCCAAAATTTAAATCTACTGAAAGGTATGAATTTTGAAATTATAAATTAGGATTTTTCAGTTTCAGGATTCCAATTATAACCAATCCTGATCAATCGTTGGGATCGGTTTAGTGGATCCATCTCTTCGCCAATCCTCCAGAAGATTCAGGACCATCCCAGGACTGAAGATGATCGCCAGACACATCAGTCCAAGATGGCATGATAGAACCAGACCAAAAACATCAAAAAATCAAGCTGCGGAATTTATCCTAAATGAAATTTTAAAGCTAATCATATTCTCTTTTTCCATGTTTCATATGGGGAAGCTAATCACCCACAGCTCTTCATCAGGAACACCTCTTCTGGATTCCAGAATGAATCTGTCTCAAGAACCTCGAACCGGAACTTTCGAAAAGTTGTAGGAGATGATCCCAAAAATGGACATCCTGTAAGAACCTAGGACATCACTTGCTCATCTATACCAGGATGGACGCCCGCAAGGACCATATGGAACCTTCCGAGTAAACCGAATCACATTCTATTTTTGCCATTATTCACATGATCATCATTCATTAAAGCGCAATTCCAGTCAGGCAGCAAATGGCGCTTGCTGTCTTACATGCGTTACTTGTTGCCTAACTTGAGATGCGCCATCATCATCATTTCATGTGTGGATGGGTAGGCAAATGGTTGTTAAAAGATTTTTTTGAAAATGTCTTAAGTTTTAAGAAATTAAAAGTATGTGTGTTCATTAGGTTTTGTCATCATTTAATAAAATATTTAGAAACTTTTGTTTAAAAAATGGTTCAATTTGTAATAAAAATATAAAATATTATTTATAAATAAATTATAAATATTTTTTATGTGAAAATTATCTATCTAGTTGTGGCATATTATGCCAGGTTATATTTTTGATAGAACCCTGTAAATAAAGTAAAATAATTTAAACAATGAAAAGTAGTAACTGAAGCCCGAGAAATCAATAAATATATTGATCATTGGTAATTATCAAAGGTTATAGATTAGAAGACATACTATCCAAATGAAATGATTATTGATTTTTAACATTCATGTTAGTGTAGGCAACTCTCGATACACGTGTACAAATGGTTACATATAATAAAGGCAATAATTTAGGAATTACCTACCTGTGCGAAATGTGTTGCCTAAAAGAAATAAAATTAAAGGTTCCTTTTTATCAATTTAACGTTAAATTAATCGAAAATTTCAGAAGCAATTGAAAATTCTGATGTAATCATTAAACTTTCTTGCATTACTATTCTTGAATCTGTAAAATGAAAACATGTAGAGTTATTAGTTCAATTTTCAGAAACAAATTTATAAAATAGGTTAGGTTTGCAATGAGTTAATTATATCAACAAATTTGTACATGGACAGACTGCTAAATCTCACTTTATTTCCTTTATTCCCATCAGTAGAGTTTTCCTCATTTCCTTTTTAACATTGATAAATTTTACATTTAAGAGTTACATTAAAAAGATGTCTATTTTAATTATATTTGAGTTAAATTACAGCTGATTTAATGTTGTTAAGTATTCATTTCAGGTTTGGGCACAAATTATCTAGATGTTTGCTAATCTGCAATTTTATGTGTTGCTTTTCCCAAAATCGAAATCCTATATATCCATTTGTATTTTTCCAGTATAATTCACAAACATTTATATTGAAACGGATCATGACTTTTTGTTATACTAATTAACAGCAATATGAATTCATGAATACCATTCCTTTCTTGAAGTATGTTAGTACATACTCGGCCATCAACAGTTTTCAAATACCCAGACGTTTGTAAAAAATCATCGCCCTTACAGATAATACCCTTTTGTTTTTCTTAAAGTCTATACAATATTACATCTGTATTTGCATTTATATAGCTTATGTTAAGTTGTGATTTAATTTGGTTAAACGTACCTTTCCCCAAGAAGATTTATCCGCATGTGTGCCATTTTCAGTTTTACATTGGGTTTCGTTTATAGATTATTTATATATTTATACATTGATGAGTCATTTACAAATATTACAATAATTACGAAACATTGTTTATGTGTAGAGCTTCTCTGTCTTTCTCTCCATCTTTTTTTCTTCCCGTTATATTATTTGGTACATAGTTATAAAAAATACATAAATTTCTAACACATAAACGTTTTCTACGGGTCAACTAGGAGAGAAGTAGAAGATTGCGTATAATTTTGAGTCGATTCATGTCACAGCAATCAGACATATATTTTAATGTTATATATCGTTTATATATATGTATACATGAGTGGGTAACATTAAGATGCAGTTTGTGTAATGAAATGATGCATTTTATCACAGATAAATTCAAAATATATTTACAAATTTGGATTAAAATGTTATAAATGAGATTCTTGCAATGATTTTAGCTCAATGATGTTTAGCCAAATGATGTTATCATTATCATCTTTGATGTTATATAATGAATGAAAAAAACAATTTTTGAAAAATTAATAGTTGATTTTCAAATTTTTGTTAACTTTCACCAAGCAAAAAAATGATAACAAAGTTTACAATTCCTGTTTCTATCTGGTGTGAAATTCAATAGAGGGCGCACCGTGTCTCGTAAACCTAAATTTCCGTCCAAAATTTTTATAATTTAAAATAAGGAATAAGAATATTTTTTTTGCAAATTGTAATAAATCCGCAAGTTCAACACTAATGCTGGTAAATTCTAAGTTTTGTTATAAATAATTAGTTCATTTTGCAATGAATTTAGCTTTTGCATGATATCATAAAATTCATCTTTCATATTGTGTTCAATAAAAAGATCTTGCTATCTAAATAAAAACAGATTTTGTAAGTTTTCTTATTGGATTCAAATTTTATATGGGCTGATATAAACTGATTATCTAAAATATCAATAAAAACGATTTGCCTTTCAAATTTTTACTATCGATTAAGATGTTAATATTTGAAAAACAAATTTCAATTTATGTTTCTTAGCTTTGGTATTATAGTATATCAATAGAGGGCGCACTATGTACAATAAGCTAAAATTTCTGTGTATTTGTTTTTGTTTTTGTTTCTAGACTTGACTGATAACAAAACTTTCTTTGATGAAATGTTGTGGTTCATGTTACATGTGGTTCATACAAGAATTTAATTTTTGCATAAGCGAAGAATGTAATGAATCCGCAAAAATGAGTTCAAAATGACATCAGTGAATTGAGAATGAATGGATTTAAACATCTGAACCTTGTTCGATAATTGTTTCAACAAGTCATGAACCACCATTTCAAAACAGTGATTAGAAGAAACGAAAGAACATCCAATAAGAACTTGTCCAAAAGACTACAAGAAATGGACTTGTTCATGTGAAAAACATGTCAAAAAATTAGCGAACAAGGAGTTGTTTGTCAAATTGTAAAAGTTGCAAACCCTTCAGTAAGACTGCCTACTCGTCGATCAAAATACCTTAGCTTATATCCTCACGTTCAACATAAATCTACCCTTACAGAAATTTATAATATAGAAAGGCACTAGTTTTGTATTAGTCGAGCCGAATGGTATGAGTGTGTCGTGTGAGGAATATTCCAGCAATAAAAATGCCTATGTGCAGCTATCTATAATACACGAAACACATTCGTCATGGGCCTTATTTACATATTTCACATCAGAGAAGGTTAATAACCAGCAGCAAGTGATTGATGCGTGTTTTGTGAGCGTTGAATTATAACAAAGCATGGGCCGAACGCTCCTCCATCATCCACACATAGTACACATATTATAGCCACTTTATTCTATCGGTAGCGATTACAGACTAGCGTGAAGGAACACAACAAGTACCTAGACGAAATGCGTACAATACCAAATCAGTCAAATTGATTTCAAATAGTATTTACACATTGTTTAAGAGGGCGAATTTATCCCCTATGTGAAACAGTCCTTAAATTTGGAGAGTACTGCAGTTGACCACCAGATGGCACATCCGAAAACTGACAGCTGTCAAATGGCATATAACCTCGGATCGCAAACCGTCATTTTTTGATCAAATTGCAGTACTCTCTGAAGATGAAGGGTCTTAATTGTTAGTATCCTGTGCGCAGAGATAGTATATACATTCAGTTAGTGTTCGGCGTGCATGGAATACCTGACATGTACGCATATCTAAATGGTCCATGGTTTTCAGCTTCGCGTGGAGCTGGGGGACACGGCGCGTGCCGTGCGTCGGGCAGATATTTAGGACATTCGGATCGTGCCCGGCGTGGGCGAGCACGAACGTATGATAACCCTGTGCGCCGATTTCCGGCCGGGCTCGCCGGCCTTCCGGATGGCCGACGGTGGGCAGCACGGTGGCCCCGCCGATGGAGTCGTCGCCGCCGTCGGCGCCGCCGCCGCCGCCGCCGTCGTCGAGGTGCTGCTGCTGGCCTCGCTCGTCGGCGACGTCGTCCGGTGCGCGTGCCGTCATGGCGAGCGGCCGCGGTGCCGTCACAACGTGTAGAGTTCGTGCTGCTGGCCGCCGCTCGTCGACGAGTAGCTGGTGTTGCTCGGCGTCGGCTCCATCACCTGGTGGTGCGAGTTGAAGTACTGCAAGAAGAAGCAGAAAGGGTTAGTGCTTGTAGGAGCAGTTGCTGAGGTTCGGGGTATGCATGGTGCGTTTACATTGAATACAGAATATCAGAGATACACATATCGGAGAGAAATGTACAACATTCTGGGGGTTTCTGGTTGGTTTTTAAGAAGGTGACTTGGATTGAAATAGTTGTTGACAGTCATGGTACATAATAACCTAGAGTTGGGTGTTATGGTGACCTTAACTTTAGGGGGTGCCTAGAAGCTTACTGTGATGGTAATCTTACTGGATTCACTCTAGTTTTTGAAAATTCAGAATCTGAAACTGCGATTTGTTTGATCCCGTGTATTTCCGGTATGCGTGAACCTATTTGGCCCTTTTGCGGTCTCCAAAAGGTGGGTTGGAAGAAGAAGGTGCTGAACTAGGCAAATAACAATACAAGAAGATACTGGAACTGATCTTTCTGGGCATGGAAGGTGGTTTGAACTAGACAGAAGGGACCTCACATTAGTCACTGGTCTTAGGAACCTTTCTTAGGAAACTCAGGGCCCTAAGGTACCATCTAATGAAGATGGGAATGTAGAATAGTGACACATCTAGACATCTAGACATCTTGGCATCTAGACCAGGAACACCCACCTATGAATGAAGTGGACAGTTTGTGTCCAAAGGCCATCATTAAATTCTTAGAGGAACTGGAACTGGGTCTTGTGGTACAGTAAGAGAGTTAAGGATGGCACAATAAATTCGATTGGACGTAGTGCCCCAAAGGCCCTTATCCAACCTTAACCTTTAGGCGTAACCTTAAGAGGATTTTTTGACTATTACTATTTTGACTAAAGCGTGTAAAGTGTCTAAACTGCAAAATATTAGAAAGGCTCTTTCTTGTGGTTCTGTACTAATAACTTCCTCAAGTTAGAGTGAATCCAGGTAGCCAACCATCATCTATTGAAAAGGGTTAAAGATTTCAGTAGAAAGCTGATTCTATGGTTGCTCTGATCTATTGATATTCTTCTTGTGAATCCAAGTATTTAAATGATCTTTTTGGATTTCCAAGACCAAATCTTCAATAGTCCATGAAATGCATTTTTAATGATTCTTGTTTTTATGTGCTTCTAGAGAGGCTTCTTTAAAACTCATTGCCCTCTGGTAAACTATTAGTCTCTGGAAAACAATACCAATAGTGTCATTTAATTTTTTGATGAAGTTCTCGAAGTTATTTAATGAGGGTTGTAAACAGTAATTTTGTGGAACAACATCATTCTTCTCGTAACACTTTTTTTTAAAGAAACCTATTCTAAAGAAGATTAAAAATTCCCACAAAGGTTTTTCTGGTCTACTGATTTATATGTACACCTCCTTGAGTTTTACAAGGCTGATTCTTTATTAATTGATAGGATAGATTTTCAGATTTTCAAACATTCTTATTCCGCCATAGAAATATCTAGAAATCTTACTGTTGTTTTGTAAACTAGTAGTCTCTGAAAATAATCTAAAGAAAAATTCATTGTTTTGAATTCGGAACTGTTCCAGAAATGTCATTTAATTGATTGATGATGTTCTCGGAGTTATTTAGTGAAAGGCCCATATGTAATTAGTAAACAATAATTTCTTGAAACAACATTCCTTGTTACAGATAGCCTTCTTATATTACTTGTTTATAAGAAACTTTTTTATCAAGGATACTCATTTCTTTGTTGATCAGGTCAATAATTGTTTGGATTGTCATTCTGATTGTTTGAATGAACCAGGTCGATCAGCATTTCATGGAGTTAAATAATAACAAACCATTGGTAAATATTTATTCAGCAGCAACTGATTTCATTCTCACGCATAGCAATTGTATTTTGAGTATGATAATGTTAGTAGTCATAATGACAATTTTTTTTTAATATTTTCTGTTTACTAAGAAAATAATAGATTTTCTATTTGGTAAATTACTAACTTGATGGAACATAACAACTATGTAGCTATATTATACTCAAGTAAATAATATAAATACTATCTTAAGCATCAATATATAATTGAATAAGTTATGATTCTTTCAAAAATTAGTTATTGCTTTTCAAGTGACATCTAACCGAGAATTTCCTACAATTATCGTGGTGTACAAAATAATAAATTGAATTTCATTAAAATTAAAAAAGTATCCTGTTTTTGGAGTCCCAAAATTTGCAAAAATTGCATTGATATCCGAAAATTTCCCATAAAAATTTTGATAATTTAACAGTGATAAATTAATATTATGAATTATTCTTATTTTAGAATAAATTAATTAAACTTTAATTTAGTTTCCTTGATAGTTATAAAATTAGAATGGTTGTAAAATTGTTGATAAAAATGCCAAAGAAATGACATGATCCAAAATATTGAATGCAAATGTCTACAAAATTGCTTATGTGATAATATGATAACTTCTTAGAGATTCAGCTTGAATTATTCATATCAAATCGTGGTATAAATTGATATTTTATGCCCAGGAAGAAATCTTCAATTATATTATATTTACAAGATATTCCATGTATTAAAAAGAACATTTCAGCATCGAAGATTCAACACTGAATTCGCATTTAAAACGACCAGGAATCCGGGCAAATAAAATCTGAGTAATCCCAAATAAGAACCTGGATAATCTCTCGGCCTGAAATTATATTATCCTCGTATATAAATATGACGCGGTTGGCTTTTCCATTTCCGTCCCCATCGTTTCTGCGAATATCTGCGAGTAAAGCTGTCTTAAGATACCAACAGTAGCAGAAAATTCCAATAGGGATACTCCTTTCAACACACACGTAGTAAAGTCAGCACCATAAAATGAGGATACCGATGTGGGTTGCCTATCTAGCTGTCATTACACTTATGTAATCTAGGACCATGGACATCAAACCAAATCCATGTTTGTAAGGTATGTTAGTTCGATGTTTATGTATTGATTTGTAGGAAAAATCATGATAATTTATTTATAAAAAATGTTCTTTTCATAACTAAGTGAATGTTTACGTAAGGATCTTCGTCCTTACAGCAACCATATTGGATTTGAAAGCGCCATCTATATCCATTCAGATTGTCCTTAAAGATTAGGAAGTTCATCAATCAATTTCTAACATTGTGGTTTTATTTCCACAAATAGTGTAATAAGTAATTAATTTTTGATGAGATTTTTGCTGTGTTTGAGTAAATTGCTGACTGAAAAGATAGGTAACAAAAATGTATCTTGGCTTTTCTGACAACCCAAAGCAACGCTGTTGTCCTGATTCGTTTTCGGTAAGCTTCCGCTAACGATGGCCGCACGAAACAGTGGCGCGAAACTGTAAATGGAATGACTTTTTCCCTGATAGCATCTGCTGACAATTTCGGCGCTTTACGGCGGACGGAAATACCTCGCCGAAACTTCGCCAACAAACCGAACGGTTTTATAGCCATCTTCTTTCCGCTGGCGAAGAACCGCGAGTGCAACTTTCCTACTCCAGCAAATTGCGTCTCGATGCAACTTCGATTCGGAGTTATCGCATTCAAGACGAGTCAAATCCATATGCAACTCGCTTGTCATCTATTCGTGTACTCGAATTTGGCGATTGTGCCCATATTGCTACACGTGTACTCAATGTAATCGCGATGCTATTGCAGGCGAAAGAGGATGTAGCGACCCTATTGAATACCACTCATCTGCAACACTGGAAGCATTAAGCAACAACACAACGCATTCGGGCGCACGATGTGGAAGATGACTTGAGCAACACATTGTTCATGTAAAGTGCTCGATTTGGGAATCGATGGATGGAAGTTTCCTCGGTACTGATAATCTATACGACATGGTGTAAGGAAACATGTTCCGGAAGTCATTGAGCCGTTGTTGTTCAATGCACCTAATACCGATGATGACATGTGATATTGAAGAAGAAAGTGGGTACATTCGAATTTTCTGAAAATTCTTTCTGGGAAGAAACTGTTTTTTCCTTATTTGTTGAAAAATGTCAGAAAATGTAATTTCATCAGATTTTTGAATGAAGTTGAAAAGTATCAAATGAATTTCGAATTTCGAATTGTAGTCCTGAAAATTCTGAAAACGTTGGTTATTCAGAATGCTATAAATGTAATTCCGTGTCAAAAAATGGAATCCAGATCTATTGTTTTTTTTATTGCTATAAACAAAAGTTCGATTTTTGCCATTTTCGAAAAAGCATCATAACTTTTATATTCCCAAAGATTCCCTATAAAAATCGGAATTAGTCCACTCTATACATAATTTACCTATCAAAAACTGAATTATTATTTAGTTACACCAATCTGATTTGTGTTTAAATTCTTCTATTGTATTTGACTTGACTTATCTGAATTAAATAGCTGTTTATGATACTAAACTTATGTTTCTCAGTTTTAATTACCAAATCTGAATTACAATTGTTGCAAACTGAATTATATAGAAAACTAAATTTTATTTTAAATGTTCTGAATTGCTCTCGAAAAATCTGTATTTTGAACAGCTTATATCATCTGAAGGAATCCAACCTGAATGTTTTTGCATAGAATGCAATGCGATTCAAAGAACGCATTTGGGTGTTGCAAAATCAATATGCCAATAAATCCAAATTTATACACATTTCCCCAGACATTTTCGTTGTAATGTATTGACTCTTGCATAGAACCTCACTGAAATGTTAGCAAACTATGCATGAAATTCCAGAAAATCGAAACAACACCGAGAGAAATAGCAGAACAACCCCAGGTATGATAATACGGTAAGTTATTGAAGATGTTTAGCATATCCTTGTGAAACCAAAGGCATCCTTACAGTTTGCACAACTAGAGGCAAAGTCTGCATTTGCTTTCAGCATTCAGTATGCTTTTAGATGCATAAACAAAGCAGGAAAGCTTTTGAAATATCCAACACAGACATGGATAGTGTCCGTTCTTATGTATGCTATTTGTATATGACAACATGGCGGACGCATTTCCGGTCTATGGAAAATGTTGCACTTTAGATGTTAATTGAAAGAATAATGTGATCGACTCGCGTCCAGTAACGGCTTCTTTCTGTTTACAGGTCCATTTAGTATTTTTTTCGCTCAACAGCGATACTTGAATAGCCACTGAAGTTCAGGTGGAGGGAAATTCAATTTAATTATGAAACATCAACGGTGACTTAATAATATTGTATGAGCTTTAACCAACTCATAATTCTTTATGGATGAGTTTTTAATAAAAGCAAACTTATGAAGAAATCGATTGTTCATTTCGTTGAAACTGTTGGTTAAGTCATAATTATTCAGAAAGGTTTTGCATAACTTCCAAGGAATTGTTTGTTGTTTGTTGCATGGTTAGAAAAATTTAATAAATGCTATGTGTGTTATTAGTGAATAAAATTGAATATTGTGGATATATCAAAAAGGTATAAATTAGCCGGTTGTAGACCAAGACGTGTGACCATTGCATCTTGTAGCGTAAAACATGAGGGTGCAATAAGCGTGAATCTTGATCTAGAACCGGTCTATTCCGACTACTCTGACGTACTTTTTTCTACACGTGGGAAAAATGTATATCATTTAATTTAATCAGGACTAAAATGGATGACAACTCTCAAAATAAAGTTTTATCTTACCGGAGCGTATAATGTAATATTTCATATGCGTGTTTTAGTGTCAAAAATTGAGTATTTTTCACTTGTCAAATCAGTGACGTACATTTTTCTACAAGTGGAAAAAACGAATATGTTTTTTCTACAAGTGGGAGAAATGAATAACAGCTCACAAAATATAGTGCTATTGTTATTAAGATATCAAGATTTTAAAGTTTAGCAAACATAATTATAATGTACCAGCTCAAACGAAATTCTGATTATTTAATTGTGCCATTTGAAATATCATATCAAAAATGGTGAAAGTAATTTTGGATTTTGTTGCTTCTTGGAACATTGTATCACATTTTCTCCGATAAGTTAAAATATACTCGTGAAATTTGTGCATTCAAATCTTTCTCACATTTATAATCTTGCATTTCCAACACTTATAATATATTCTACTATTGTTTATTAAGGTTGTACATCACATTTGTTCGAAATTCCATTATAAACTTGTAAAATCGTTTATAATTTTGCATTTCTTTCAGTTATTATTAGGATATTATTTAGTAGTTTGTTGTTGTTTGTAAAATACAAACACTTCCAAGAAGTACACAATTAAACATCACAAAAAATAGTAGAAAAGAAGATGAGAGAATGCCACTTGGTAGAAACTTAATGAGGAAACACCAACTTGCCATAAAAACATCAAGAAGGAAGTCGACAAAATACGAAAAAGTGCATACAGAAAATTGGACACAATAGATTTGTTGTAAGATCGTTGTAGTGAGAGATGTAAGAAACACATCGTGCGTTCGTTCTTGCAGGGACTTTTGTTACCTGTTATTGGCTCTCGCACAGAGTGCACATTGGAATCTTTTGTTTTAGAAAACGTGCGCGACAACGTGATGAAGCATGTCGTCTGGGGTTGATATACGTGAAGTATCCATTGGCACGCAAACTGTGAGTACATTGTGCCACAAATTTCTTAACTATTGACTAGCTGGCCATTTAAGTTCAGCCAACAGCTGAACATCCAGTTTCTGGATACTTGCACCAATTGCAAATCCGTTGAATGTGAACTGACAATGAGTCCAAATGGTGATGATGATGATGATGAAACAGTCATCTTGATGGTCGGTAATGGATGTGGGCTGGTCGCTATATGGGGCTGATCGATAGACCTGCTCGGATGGTTTGGTGGATGGGCTTGTATTTGTGTGTGTTTTTTGCATTTAAAAATAGAAAAGCGATGTCGATCGGGTGAAGGGAAGATTGGATGCGATGTTGGCCGGCCGAGGCGGGGCCGTTTGCTAAATGTATGTTTGCTCGCAAGAGTTGTGTCGCAGATTGTAGGATGAATAGTAACGGCTCGAAGAGATGCTCTGAAACATACATTAAGATGCGTTTCGGTTAGAGTATGGACTACTCTTGTGGACTGGATGGGTTGTACACTTAGATGTTTGTTGATTGGTTTTGTACCTGTACAAATTGGCAATAAGAGAAAGCAGCAAGCATTTTGTACATTCATTCCATTTTTCTGTATCTCTTTCTGTATAACTACACCATTTTCAATTGTAGAAATTATTATACCAATTGTATTTCAGATTATTGATATGTATTTAAGATTAGATCATTTGTTCACATTTGTTGATTTTATTTAGGAATTGTAAAATGTATTTAAGATTAAATAATATGAATTTCAGCTTAGTCGTAAATATGTAGTTCAACTATTATCAAATGTATTTTAGATTATCGATGTATTTCAGAATTGGTTATTTATAGTCCAGATTAATAAATTGTATTTCAGAAAATACAAATTATCAGACGTGCAGAAATATCGAAGATGAAACTTCACAAGGTTTTGAAATAAGGAAGATGCACAATATTTGTTTACCCCAAATTTGGATAAATATAATAAAAGGCTATAGTTTTAATTTCTGAATTTCTTCAAATTATAATATCTGAAATACATATGCTACTTTCTGAAATATAATTTACCATATTTGAAAATTATTTTTTCTTGTGTTTTTACAATACTGTACTTTGGAAAATTATTTTCCACATCTGAAATACAATTGGTATATTCTGATAGTAATGTGTACATTTCTGAACTACACATGAAAAAGGTGTAGAAGGCTAACATGAAAGTTAATTTTTTTGTATGAACTAATGTTAGCTAGTTTATCAATCTCTTATCTTTTTTCTTGTTGTGTATATGTTTGACATTCATGTCTACAGCTTTTCATATAATCCAGAAAGTAAAAAATACAATTCAGATTAGTGAATTGTAAGTAAGTGAATAGCAAATGAAATTCAACTTTGTTGTAATTCAATTTGCAACATTTGTAATCCAGATTTGGTAAATATAATTGAGCAATTGAGAAAATTTCTGAATTTCAGATGACAATTCAAATTCAAATGACAATAACACAGATTTGAAATTCAATTTATAGTGTTCATTTAGATTTGAAAATCTGAATTAGGTTTTTCTTCTTCTATTTGTTGCTAACTGAATTGCAACAGAAAACATTGAGAATAAATGAAAAGATAAAGCAGATAGACATGAGGATTAAATTGTTATAGAAATCCTAATTTTGCAATTTTTTTACCTAAAACTATTAGAAAATTTCGGCTGACGATATTAACTTCGAGCATTTTAAACAAGTGGACCTTTTAATTCAATTAATGAGAAAGCAATCGAACAATAAATTATAACTCTAATCATAGGGAACTTAAGATGTTGTTGTAGATTGAGTTGCCAGTCAAATTATTAAACAATTGTTCAAGTATTTATCAATTTTTAATTTAATAATAAATAATAATTAATTTTAATCATATATAAAAATTAGAGTTCAAAAAATCTACTGGATTCGATTAGAATGTTAAATCAGAAAGTAATTTATTAATTAATTAGGAGTTGAAACCTGACTTTTGGTCCATGGATCATGAATTTAGATAATTTATTCGTGGCAATGCTTAATGAATGATAAACTACTAATTTACCAAACTTAATTGTGAATGACAATCCAGGACTCAATGTTATGTAAAGGTTAATCCAACAGGCATAAGTAAATTTAGACAACTTAAAAATAAATGAAGGCAACCCAATTTACTCATTCATCCCGAAAACATCAACCCGTATTTGCCCCACCTCTCAATTCATTCTATTCCAGGATAATTAGAAATTACTGCAAATGTTGGACACAATCAATTGGCTAAACATGTCTGAAATATAACAAGAGTCATTCACTTGGAATTCGCCCATAACAAAATAAACTTGATGAAGATGACGAAAAGAAGAAGATGAGGATGCTCGGATGGAATATTTAATTTTATTGCTCGTCTCGCATCTGCTTTGTCCTCCGGGCACGCTTTGTTTACGCCGTGTCGGCCATCTTCCGGCATGCTTGGGTTGCGGACCAGGAAAAGGAAATTATTTAATAGCAAACGAACAATGCGCGCCAGTGATAATAATGCGATTTGCTCGCAGGTTTCGTAAGTTTCCCGGACAATGCGAGACTTTATATTTCATTAGGGAGATTGTTTGTGCGCGCATTTCTAGACAAGCGGGACAAGCGAGACGATTTGCAGAATTTATCGCTCGGCAATCTTGCAGTCTAATTTAAATCAGTTAATAAGTGGCTCTCAATTTCGATCTAATTAATTCTTAATTGCAATCTACTATTTACATCGAGTGATGTATCTGAAAGGATTTGAGATTTTTTTTGTTATTTTATATACAAGAGGTTAACTTTTGCTAATTCAATTGAATCATTTTCGTATGTACATAATTAAGGATTATTGTATGTACAACTGGTTGAAGTTAAAGATATAGATTAGTAAGAAATGCAATTACATTCCAGATTACATTCATAGAGAAAATGCTACCTTATGACCATGTTTCCGCAGGCTATAACAAAACCAGCAGATATCTATAAGAAAATATTGTTTAAAATGTTATCACGTTATCATTATCCTTCGTCCAATATAGTCCGCTCTTTATATGTTTAAATAGTTCAAAATTTATGGTCAGCGAATTGAAGTTTTGTGTTAAGAAAATTACCATCTTATTAAAATGGTTGAAAGCATTTGTTTTATTTAAAATGAGGGTTAATTTTATTATCCTTCGATGACTTTAAAATTAAAAATTTTTCAAAGGAATTTCTATGTTTTCACACATTCATCAGGAGATAAATTTATTTTACTGTTAATTATAACTTTTAAATTGTTTTTGAGTTGTGTATTGAAATATGGATTTATGCTAAATTCTAGTTGACCATTAAAAAGTTTTTCAGTTTTCAATTAATTTTTAAAACTTTTATTATTTTTATGTAAAAATTTAATTGTAACTTTGTTAATTTCATGGTTCATTTAAGCATATGTTTGTTTGTTTTATTATTTTATGTTCTTTGATGTTGTATTTTAATTTTCAAACTGTTTTTCCAATACATAATTCTTCGCAATTTTTACAATTAATTTTACATTCTCCAGATTTTCTAAGAATCGATCCTTTTCTTTAGTTTTCTTAAAAATTCTAGTTTTTGTTTATGGCTCTATTTAAAATATTTTGTCTTCATCATTTTTTTAAATTAGCAATTGTTTAGTAATATTTTAATTATTTCTTGAAAGCATTTTGTTTTTCGATTTTTTTTTAATAAAGTTTAAATCCTATATTTTTAAATTTGTCTGTGAAAGTGGAATTATGAACTGAAAAAATATTTTCATTTTTTACTTTTGTGATTTCAGTTTTGATATACATTTTTAAATTTCGATTTCTTTGATTTTCAATCTTTTCAAAAAAGCCTAATTTGTTTATTATTTAAATGAAAAAGACATCGATGAATAATATTCTTATATTTTATTACCCCCACTTTAAACAAAATAATTACTTCTAACTATTTCAATGTTATAACCGAATTGTCCTTTTTGTGTGTTTCCTTTTTTTATGATTGCCAATGATTGTCAAATTTATGATGCATGCAAATATGAAATTTCCAATGTTTGAAAAATGATAATCGATACATTGCCAATTTGTGGGTACAATCAGAGTGCCCATGATGGTTGACACATTTATGGTTCGAATCGAGAAATGAATTGTTGTTTGACGGGCTTCAGAGTTTCAAAGCGAACTGGAAGCTGCTTATGCAGCCTGGCATGGACGGATTCTTGCGTTTCGCACATTTCGCCACCTCTTCGTCGCCGATGGCTGAGTACGCGAGTACAAAGGATAATGGTGCGCTGCGATGCTGATGTTATTATTTCGACAGTGAAAGGACGAGAGTGTAACCTGCTCGCTACTCACCTGGCTGGCTTTGGTTCTGAAGGCTGGCTGATAGCGTTTGCGGATTTGCCGGGGACAGCATACACAAAGGATGCGCAGGAAAGCCCTGAAAAATAAAGTCAAAGTTAAGCATTGCTTAATCATTAACCATAAGTTGGGGAAGCTGTAGAACATATTTTGGTTTCATTGTGGTATTCGGCAAAAAGATCAGTTACAGAAAGTTTGCACAGCAAAAGTTGATAATTTTCGATGATATACCTACGTTGCTCATTTGTAGTTCAGAAATTAATATATTAATATTAGAATGTACCAATTTTTTTTGAGATGTGGAAAATGAATTTCATAAAGTACAAAGAAATTCAACATATATTTCAGAAATGATCCATTGTATTTTAGATTGAAAATTTAATTTTCAGAAATTGCAAATTATAATTCAGAAAGTAGGATATGTATTTCAGATATTATGATTTGTTGTAGATCAGAAATTAAAATTATAGACTTTTATTGTATTTATCAAGCATAAATAAGTCAGATTACCATAACAACTAACTTATATTTTGAATATTAGAACTTTTGGGAAAATTTGGAGTAAACAAAATTCTGCACTTTATTTAAAATTCTGCTCAAGTTTTATCTTTGTCATACCTACAGGTCGGATAATTTTATTCTGATTTCTTAAATATATATTTCCTGTTTTAAAGTACTTTGGACAAATCTGAAAATTAAATTGTATATTTTGAAATAAATTTTGCCTATTGCTAATAAAATTTGTATTTTCTGAAATACAATTTACTAATCTGAAATATGAGTAATAGATTCTGAAATACATATCGATAATCTAAAATACAATTAGTACGACTAATCTGAAATTCAAATGATTTAATGTTAAATTAATTTTACTATTTTTAAATATAATTTATATTTTCTAAAATACGTATGAATAATCTGAAATGATATTAATATTGATGTTGATATTGATATTATCCAAACTACAATTGAAAACGGAATTTCAAAACAAAATATTTCAGAAACTTTTTGTAACCTTATCTTTAGAATTTTTTAAATTTATTTTTTGCTAATAACAGTATATAAATATCCATCTCCTTAGTTCCAAATGTTAGTAACTTTTGTTATTTTAACCAATGCTTTTCTTCAGCTGGATTCTTTCGCTCAGAATAAAATAATCCGCGTTACGCCAAAAATAACCAAGGAAGGACCAAACGATGTATGAAGGGTAAATAGCTTCGTGTTGTTCGTGCGGAAATAATCTTTGCCTTCACCCATCCATCCACTTTCGTCTTTCCAAACAACCATCTGAGAAAACGCATGAGGTATTTTCCTCTCGTACGAGGAACGACCGTATGCGTAATGCGAATTATATTCGCTTATGATTTTACTTGTTAGTTAAATGGGAGCATTTCATTTTTTATTTTTTTTTTGGTTTTATTTCCTCATTTTTCACAACGTGCCATATATTTGCCATTTTAAATACTGAGGAATCTGAAGATATCTCCAACCCACACATACACATTCTCAGTAAAATATATTATTTGAATATACTTTGATCAATTGAAAGTACGATGTAATTTGGTTTTAATTTGATAGCAAATATTCTTTGTATGAATTTAAATATCATTATTTAATTTCTTGCTGCATCTGATGTAAAAGAAAATGCATCATATTTTCAGAAAGTCCGTTTTGTTTGGTAATTTATTGCCATTGTAAATAAAAGAATATTTAATAATAGTAAAATGTATTTAGGATTAAATAATTTGAATTTTAGATTAGTTGAATGTATTTGAGAAATTACAATATGTAATTATGATATTATCAATTGTATTTTAGATTATCGATATGTTTTTCAAAATCTGTTATTTGTAGTTCAGATTAGTAAATGTATTTCAGAAAATACAAATTGTATTTGCGATTAGCAAAATGTATTTCGGAATATACAATTTAAATTTCAGATTAGTAAGTAGAACACGTAATATATATTTAAGAAAACATCATTTGGAAATTAGAATGAAATTATCGGTCGTTCAGAAAGGGCAAATAAAAAATTTGATAAGAATTATAAATAAATAAGATCCACAAGTTTTGTTTACCCCGAAGTTGCCCCAATGATTTGATATTATAAATATAAGTTAGTTGTTTTGGTAATCTGACTTATGTGTACTGGATAAATATAATAAAAGTGTATAATTATAATTTCTGAACTACAAATCTTAATATCTGAAGTATAATATGTTACTTTCTGAATTATAATTTACCATTTCTGAAAATTATATTTTCAATCTGAAACACAATGAATCTTTTCTGAAATATGAGTTGTGGTTCCGTAATACACTTTGTACTTTCTGAAATTCATTTCCCACATCTAAAATACAATTACTAAATTCTAAAATTAATGTAATTTCAGACCTACACATGAAAAAGGTGTAGTGTATGTTTGGTTGTCTATAAAAATGATTTCCATATCGATTGTGATTAATGATGCTATCTTCGATTAGAATAAAAAAGTATAAACAAAAGCACAAAATTGGCCCATAGAAAGCACCCTGGCTGCAAGTGGCACTCATCCCAACCCATACAACCTCCTCCACGTCCTCCTCGTCCTTTTCATTCCTGTCGATGGCAGATCGTTGGCTTGTCGATGGAAAGCGTACCGTTGGGAATGAAAATCAAATGCAGCAAAATGTTTCTCCATCGCTTACCACGAATCCAGCGAGCCGACGCATTCAGACACACATATAGATATTCGATGTCGTAAAACTTGACGTTTTATGGTACTCAATACTCGCATTTTTCATTTCGATACAAGCACGCTGACGGCCAATATTCGTTACCGATTCAACTACTGATTTGCGCCGAGGATATTGCAGCCGAGTGTGCATCGACGCATTCGGAAAAGTTGGAAATTACTCGCTTATTGTTTGTTCTCAATCATTGTTGATGTCTTTCATGGGTTCGATAGGTCATCGTTCGATGCTTCAATGATTTAAGGTAAGCATTTCAACTAGAAATGTGTCAATCACCCTTAGAAATTAAATCCAGATGGCGCTGGGTAAACGCAATATGGCGGTTTGTAACGAGAACTACATCAAATCTTAAAGTCAAACAACGAGTGAAACTTTGAAACGGGCGACTGGTCTTTATCAGTCTTGGATATCGTTAAACGAATATGCAAGCTACAACTAATTTTAATTGAAATTCCGGATATGAAAAGCAATTTATATTTCCGTGGAGTGTTCGGTGGTAAGTTTACACAGTGGAACATAAACTTCTTCTGTTCAGTGGCAATAGAGGCGTCGGTTCGTTTGGTTAAATGGTGTAAACAGAGAAACAATGTCTTTAATATCCATTTTGATTTAATTGCCATTGCAGCACAAGTTACTTCCATCCTTGGGGAAAAGGATATTCCAAGTTAACGACTATGATAATTATGATTTCAGGATAATATAGTCCTTCGCTGATTGTTAGGGGAGGTTAGGATTGTGGTCGTTGAAGAATTGTAGTTGTAGAAAATTTCCGTCCTCGTATTTCTTTAGTCTGTAAATTATATCAAATTTCCCACAGTGTTCATTAATTTCACATTTAAATTTATTTTTTTGAGTAGATTAATAAATAGATTTATTTATCTATCTTATTTATCTATCTATTTATCTATTAGCTGCAAATGAATCTGCTTTCATCTATCACATTGTTCTTAATGAATGATGACACTTTGATTTTAATAAATAATGTTATATTATATTCATTAGTTTTGCGATACCTTCGTCGTTATATATAGTTAGAGACTATATGTTTAATTGATTTGCCGCAAACTTTCTATGGAATATTCTAGAACTTCTTCTAAAATAATGTTGCAAAGTTTTTTGAAGATTACAAGAAAACTATTTGGCCGATTGTAGAAATTTTTGCGGCATATTAAAGAAGCTCTATTAAAGGTTAATATTCCCCTATTAGTATTCCAAAAATATCAGTTTTTCTAATTTTCCCAACGGAAAACTCTGATATATACTTAAATCTATCCATAACTTGAGAATGCCTTGACCGAAAAACTTGAATCAAACTTTGTTTTGCATAAAATGAAAAGCCTTTTCCAATGGTGCTACGTTTTCCCGGGCGATTTTCCAGAATAAGGGGTTGCTTACGCTGCGTTGCGCCAGGGTGCTGATGACGCAAATTGTTGTTGTTCTGCAAAATTGATAAGAAAGTGCACACCTGCACGCACCTATATCTGCTTTCTTCGTGCTGGGCAGATCACAGTCGAGTTCAGCGAGTCGAAGGAGTCGGACGTGTCCAACGCATCATAATTTCGCGAAGTATTTGC
>JARJDZ010003741.1:0-32388 GCA_030264555.1 Aleochara sp. GC000083
TAAAAACACACCTCAGGTCTACATTATAAACTCGTTGTTTAATGGCTATCCCTTTTTCCAGTAATGTATCCAGGATAGGTGGGATCAGTAGGGGTGCAGCGTTGAGTTAAACAAATCGCAAAACAGTGAACAAGCGAGGTTGATCCAGCGTGACACTGATAACATGATAACGCGATAACAATACGAGCGTGGAGCACTGAAGTGAACTTCCTCGACGTTCACTCGGCTCGTCATGACAGCAATCTGCAAACGATTAAAGTACAAATCCCCCCCGTATCACTCACTCGAGCTGAACTTCCCTTGCCATGCCCCATCACCCTTATCCCTCAAACCCTGACAGACCCCACCAAATCTTTCAACTTCTACTACACCCACCGGAAATAACACTGTGATGTGGGGGGTTTGTTGTCACTGTATGCAGAGGGGCCACCCCAAATTGCCCCGATATCGTATACAAGTAGGGGTATGCAAATGGCAGCCCTCGCACGTGGCGGCGTTTATAAGCACCTTGTTAATGCCTACCGCATGTAAACGAAAGATAACGATAACAGATGAGTGGTGTCGCTATTAAGAGTCGACAGTTATTAAGATTTAAATCTGATGATGATTTGACACAATTTACAATATTTGCCGTTACTGCCACGTCAGCAGTTTATTGGGCTGGGATTCCCCTGCCTGGCTTCACGAGGGGAAATTGACGTTGAGTGAGTGTTCTTGGGGTGGGAGAAGAGTTGTAAATTGCGCAAAGGTTAACGTTTTGATTACTCTAATGATAAATATCGAGGAAAGTGATACCGGGGTATTGCAAAAAGGTCGCGTCATTCCGGGGGGCTGCTTGTAATCAATCAAACGCAGGTGCATTTGGGCTTGGCATCGACTCCGATGTCAAAGCTGATCTCAGTTGATACTCTCATCGAAGCCGACATCGACGTCGATGTCGACACCGAGGTCGACGTCGATGCAAAATATAATCCGAACCGAGCTCCTGAATGTAAGATGGAAATCCCAGCATGCAATGCGCGCAAATCAGTCTCGAGTAGAAACCGGAAGACCCCGGGGAATGGGGAGTCCTTAGATATCCGCAGCTCTTTGATGTCGAGTCATATCATAGAGTGCTCTGAGAGATGAGGCGTCATCATTACAATAGATCACTTGTTGATTACAAAATGTCAGTCAGTAATTTTTGAACCAGGACACTAAATCCTCTTTCATAGTATCCTGGTATCTATCTTGTGAAGCCTTTTTCCTGCTCCCTGTGCGATTTAATCAAATATCGTGACGACCAAGGAAAGGGAATTAAACACATCTAATTAGCGAGGGTGGACTCCACCACGTGCATAGAGGGCGCTTCACTTCCGCACAGCATCCGCCTGTCAAATTCCCATTCAGCAACACTTAACTTTCGCAATTCATTTATCGTTAACGTTAACACGGAGTGCTTCCCGATTGCCACCCAGCATCTTCCCACTCCCAGCTCCTTCACTCGCCTAGTCCTTCGTCCTGGTTCGTGATCCTAGCGTTTCTACTTGAATCATCTCATTGTTGCGTCCGTCTGCTGCTGTTTTGCAACGATGATGGCGGCAGCGGCGGCGGCGGAAGTCTGTCCGGCATTCTCCGAGCGCTCTGATTCGACGAAAATCTAATTCCATTGCAATTCATTACGGGCAAACAAAAGGCGACCGACGCTGCCGCCGCAGCCATTACATCGACGTCGACCAGGACGATGATGGTGCGCGCGCGGTGTGCAATCGCGGAAGTGCTGTTCATATTTGAAAAAGCAAATAAAACGTCGGCGACGCAAGACGGATACGGCCAAAACAACGACGAGGTGGAAAATTGAGTTGGGGCGGTCTTTGAGCACGAGTTTACCAATCCCCCCACGCTCAGAAAAACAAATACATTTCAAATTGGACATTCTCCGCGATTTAATGGATTTAAGCTACGACAACCTCGGCTGCGTCTGCTGCAACCCGGATGTTGACCGGAAGACCTATGAGGGGTTTGCTTCCCGCACTTGAATGACGAGGGGACAAAGGGGAAAAGTCAACATACAGGCAATACTCAATTGTCTGGTGAGATGATGAGGCAGACCGAGCACAAGAACTTCAATACTTCAATTCATTAATAGGGGGCGCATTTATTTCCAGGCGGCCGAGGGCTGACCGAGGGCGATCGAAAGGCAGGACAAAACATGGAATGCTCAGATAAATAGTTTTCATTTAATTTCATTTTTCATCTGAGTTCATGGCAAAGAACAGACATGTCGATAACTGAATGGAACGTTCTAGAACATTCGAGGAAATTAATTAGTTTCTCAAAATTAAACGGAAATCAGTGCAGCATTCTCTAATTTCAATTATGAAAGTAGGAAACAATTAAAAGTAAATTATAGCTTTCCCAGATCGAGAAATTAATAACAATTCGATTCAAAATATTTAATTAATCAAATAGTTCTTTCTCTTCTTCAACACTACCATAAAAATGAAATAAGGTCAACTATTTTAGTAAATTATATATTTTCCCCAGAAAAAAACTATTAATATATGAATTCGAGTTTTATACTTCTTAAGCACCTTTTCAAAGATGTCGCCCAACAAGTTGGCGCTGAATGTTAACCTGATTAGTGTAACCCATTTAGTGCGGTAATCTTCTTACAAGTGTTGCTTGAGACGCCATCCAAAGCTCTGCCGCCTCCACCGCCTCCGCCGCAGACAAATTGATTTTATTTGTAATCGTATACGCTTTGTGCGTGCCGCGCACATCTTGTTTTCACGACGATGTTGGGGCTGCTGGGGGCTGGGGAAACTCATAAATTCATGAAAGGCGAAGATTTTCGCTCGCGTCGAGAGGCAACAGGCAAGCGCGCGGGGCGGCAAAGGGATGAGGCAGCATCTGATGAGAGAGAGTAATCAATGCAACGTCGATACAACAATTTAATTAAAACGGAACAAAGCGCAACACAACAGTCTACTACCCTTGCCGCCTCTCGCTCGCTTGCCACCCCCAATTTGGGGCGGCATGGTGCATGCGATGACTCAGCAGATGTTCGGATGGCTGATGCGGAAAATGGTGGCAGCACACGGGGACGAACGGGGATGAGTGTAAAAGTCGTTTGGTGCACTCATAATATTAATATTGCTGATAGGCGTTTGATAAAACGTCATATTTCATCAGATTCGCTCAATTTAATCAAATTTATTCCTCGAAGGCAAGATGCTCCCGAATTTACAACGCTTTTGACTAAGATACCCGATTTTGGAACAATTAATTCGAAAATTGTTTGCACCGGAACCAGTCGTGTTATGCTTTCAGCAACCTGTGATGTGGGGGGAGCAATTACGGACATTCGGTGCATTACACCGATCGGAGTCGTCACGCACAGCGCAAACCGGAAAACTATAAGCTCGATATCAAGTTGGGTGCGGGGGCGGCGTGCGAACAGGTGAAGGAAATCTACTCGACGAGATATCCGCCTGTGCGGGTTCACATGACTTCCCGGAAACGGCGGCATTAAACGAGTAACATGTTTTATGTTAATGGCGAAAACATTATCATAACTCCGAAAGCGTGCAGCTGTGCGCACCATGCCGCCCCCCATTATCACATCTCTATATCCTCTGCTGCTGTAATTGTCCAATCGACCCCATTTCGTCAGAATAACTTCAGAAAGTGGGAAAAATATGAAAACGGGGACCGAAAAACAAAAAATTTTCGTTGATATTAATTTTCCTCCTTTTCATTTCTTATCAATGTGGGATGACATTTATTGCGCATTTACAACTTGAATTTATGATCCAACTTTCTTCATAATTTTCGCTACTGTGAGGATAACAATTGATAAAAATTAACAAAACAGCGAAACAAATGAAAAGGTTATTTTCTTTTGCCCTCCGGAAATTACCCGGAAATTCAATGAGTCCGCAGCATATGGAGCATAAAAGAAGGTGCAAAGTCCGCACGGAAAATTAACAATTACTTCGGGGCAGACAACGCGTAAGTTTTTATTACAACGACCGCCGCCCCCAACCACTTGTTCTTGGGCTACTTGAGCGTTTTTAAAGCCCAATTAGGAATTGTTATCTGCCATTTTCTTCGCTCATATTGTTTAACTTAGATCTAAACGAATTTCCAGAAGAAATTTCCATGGAAAATTTTTGATGATTTAGTAGTCACCTATCAGCGCCTTCCACGAAACATAAAAAATATTGGGATGCGTCGGAGGCGGCCGCTAATTCAACAAGCATTAAATGATTTAACAACCTAATCCTGCTCTGCCGCCAAAATCGGGGGCGGCAATCGAGAAACAAAAAAGTCGTAAAAAGAGCAGCAAACACGGGTGACTCGATCGCGAACGAAACACACAAATAAACATCCGCCCCCTACCACTCAATACTGCCGCATTCCATGTGCTTTTATCCCGACTGCGCTTTTTTCCAATCAACGGATATAAAGCGCTTTACATCCTCTCATTCTGGTTAAGTAAGCTCGCGGCATGCATACACGCAAAAGCGCTTTAGCAAACCGCGTGTAAACATCGTGCGCTTTCATCAACCGAACTCTTCCGGGTACGATTTGGTTACCGTTGTTTTTTTGACGTTTCGTTTGACGGAAAACTGTTTATTTATCGCCAGCGCTCGTGTCACAGGCAGATGTTATTTAAACTTACCCTTTCAGGTGCGTTAATCATTCGTTGACTTCCGGTTTGGCGATTTGGACCCTCCATCTTTCTAGAACAAAAAATGAGTATAAGAATTTTTTAAAGGCAATTTTGAGAAGTTGTATCTTTCGGTTTCAAGATTAGACTGGTCATTATTTATTTGTTCTTAATTAACATATTTACTTGTCGGCGCATTTAAATTTATAGCGAACATTAATCACGCCCATGGCGCACTTAATTAAAACAAATTGTGACGACTCAGTGTGCTACCGCCAGTGCCGACGTCGGTGCCGCCATTGTTCAAATATCTGCAGCTTTTGTCGGTAATCTAAGAAGCAAACAAACATGACCAAAAGAAAGCGGAAAAACAAGCTTTTTCAAGACATACTTCAAGTTCCGGGAAAAAAATTCGACAAAATGTTTGTTTTCCGGTGATTTCCGTAATTTGAGTCTATTTTGTCCGGCGCCTCCACCAAATTTTCTCAAGCTTTTTTTCGCAATTTCAAATGATTCATCGCCAGCTCTGTGATAAATTCACCTCAAATATAAGTAACACGTTGCCGCCGCCCCAATATATTACACGTACAAGGACAATGTCGTACCGGAAGTACGTGTAACTCTGCCTTCGGGCGAAAGTTTCTCATTCTCCAAACGGAGTAAAAACGTCGCGAAAATATTGCAGGATAACTTATATCGAGGCCGACACGCCGCGCTGTAGTCATTGTGATGTGGTCACGTGGACCCAAGATGCCTTAAATATTCAAATCACATAGCGCGCGCGTTTCACGGAAATAAGAAGACAGCCGCCATGGCAGATCGCTTGCCAAACGGAACAAAGAAGAGGAGTGCTTCGTGCGCAATAAATATATGCAAATGTTTTTTTTTTGCAATGGCCCCAGTTCTGCAGTATGATTTTCCGCTTTTCCGGTCTGCGAATTGTACGTCATATTTATATTGTTATGAGCTCGTCATGCATGGTTGAATATTCTAACTTTTTGTTCCTAGTTTTTAAACTTTACGTTGTCTATGATTGACTATTTTCCAAAGTAGATCAAGTACCTCCATAATTTTGTTGTTTTTCACTCTATGTCGTTGAATATTAAATTTGGAAACAAATCCGCGGAAGAGGTCGACCGCCCCCCAACCTTGAGCCATCGGAAAGACATCAGCAGGGCGACACTACCGCCATCGTCGTCGCTCGAGCTTTCCATTCACTGCGAATCACTTTGAATACAGAAATAAGTTGCAGTACTCATGAATATATGCATTAGGTCGACGACATCTTCAAACTCTTCCTTATCGCTACAGTCATCATCAGTGCTTTTTTCGTTTTCCCGGGAAATTCTAAATTTAAACGGTTAAATGTAGCTCAAATACATGAAACAATGAAATAGTGAACGTGTTATTACAGATTTTTGCCATTTTCGGTTCACACTCGAAACTTTTTCCGTTATTATTTGGCGTGTTTCCGGCCGAGCATCGTTTAATGCGGAAATCATTCATGAATTGATATCGAGCGTGATATGAAAGAGGGGCACGTGCAAATCCATTCGGAATGCTCTCGCTGGGAACATTATCGAAAGTTCCAAATGTTCTTTTGCGCAAATATTTATGAAGTTGGGAAATTTTTGGTTAGGAATTTAGCACCATACGAGAAGGTATAGGAAAAGGAAGATGAAATATTGTGATGTTCCTCACGGTATTACTGATTATTATTGACAGTTTCAAGATATGCTATTTTTGAGTCCAAAATCAAAATTTGATCTATCGTAAGAACAAAGGAAGATCCGTGAACACTTAATTACTTCATTTTGTGGGAGAACATTCCCGATTCATTAGCAATCTATATATACTTAAAGCAATGGCCGAATTCCGGTCTCACATGTGAAACCCCGGCGGACTCTGCGGTGAATTCCTCGAGGGTACTAAGAAGCGAAATCAGGAACCGACGAGTCGTCTTAGCTGCTAGTTGGTTTACTGTTACTGTTTGGGTGTTGCCGTGATGAAATAGTGTGATAGCGAGCTGGTTACCGCAGCGTCAAACCTCAAGCTCTACTAATCCTGCACTTTAGTTGAGGGACTTACAGGCTCCGCACTAATAGGATACACACCAAGGAGCGAGCGCACGCCGCGATCCGATATCTTTCAAGTAATCATTACCCTTGTACACAATCCTGACGCGAACAGCCACCCCACAGCCCGGAAGCGTGCGGAGAGCATCTCAATTTATCGGCCCCGACGTTGGCCGGAAACCGAGATCTTAGGTGCCAGATGCTTCCACACAAATTTGTCATAAACAAGAACATTTTATAGGTAGATACAACACATTCTGAAACTTGAAAATATCTTTCTCATAACTTCGGTTGTATCATTCTGTGAGTGTATAGGAAGACAGAGTTTTAATTGTCGAGATCCCGTGGGTTAAAATCGCTCTAAATGGAAGGTCCTGAAAGGCAATCAGGAATGAAAGCGAGCGCCCTCTACATTGGACAATGAGCGATACTCGAGTTGTGACAATACGGCCGTGATATGTGTGCTCATCCATTGCGAAGTTAGTTTGCTCTGGCTATTATTTTTCCCTGATGTGTTTACCGAAGCGCCGTCAAGGACGCTGAATGCGAAGGACTCTTCCTGCGAGCGCGGAGGATAGCGCGTCGCCCGAGGGCACTCGAGTGCACCGCTCAAACAATCCTTTTCCACACAGCCTGCCAATTCGCCCCGGCGCGTCCGACTTCCGCAGACACAATACGGACATCAAATTGCGCTGCAAATGGCTTTACAATCTGTTTATAGAAGGTTTTCTACTTCACGCATACCCTGGCAGGATACCAAGAGCGAAATCACAAACCGGAAATGTCGCAATCGATGATCTGTAACTCGATTTCACGAGAACACTGCCTTTTCCAAACTAATTTGTTCGAAAAATAGGCACCGGAAGTAACGTATGGTGGTTGTTGCAGGTCGCCTGGATCCACATAGACCGTCAGATGATCCTGACGATCCATCGACACGTCATATCGCGCGTGCCACGCTTCAGCGTCTCGCACGACAACGCCAAGACGTGGCTGCTGCACGTCAGCAGCGTGCAGCAGGAGGACCGCGGTTATTACATGTGCCAAGTCAACACGAACCCGATGATTAGTCAAGTCGGATATCTGCAAGTCGTCGGTGAGTTGGGCGAACGACGAGGCCGCCCCCTACCATCGTCACTTACTCAATTACGTCGCGCACGGTGTCGCGCGATGCCGGTGTACAAATGACGCTTCCATCCGTCGTCGTCTCCATTGCCGTCGTCACCAGCCGCCGCCGCCGCCCGCGTCCGACAACGATGCCTGCAGAGTCGGAATACCCGAGGCAAAGGCGGCGGTGGAGGCGGCAAGGAAGAACCGGCTAGTAATACCTCGACGCAATTCCTCGTTCGCATTCAATTAGACTCGGGCGACTGTAATAACTATTTATCTTTTCTCATTTCCACCCACCCATCCATCCCACCCTGGCACCATGGTCGACGTTTCGCCTTAGACATTCCTGTTTTCCGCCGTTCTTATTGTTTCCGTTTATTGTCCCGGAGACTAAATTAGGCTGGGCGCACAATAAGTGAATTAATCCGGGATTATTTTCGGTCGGGGCAGGACACTGATGGAGCGCCATTCGTTCACTAAATAATTCATAGATGGCACTGCCTTTATTACCTTCAGTAACGTTCCCTTGGTCGGCATCTGGTTGCAGTTCCGCCGAATATTCTCGACACGGAGAGCACGCAATCGACGGTGGCGATACGAGAGAATCAAAATATCAGCTTGACCTGCAAGGCGGACGGATTTCCGGAACCGAAGATCATGTGGCGACGCGAGGATGGCCAACCCATTTCCGTGGAGCGACGTAAAAAGGGTGAGTAATGTTATTACTTTTAATACGCTTAATGTCCGCTAGATGGCGATGCATACACCTCTACAGGGAATTTCCTTAAACCTCCAAATTACACCAAATGGGGCAATGTTTGTAATCTCATCCTGTCTAAACTACCCATCCGATTATTATGAAATTTTGGGACATTAAAGTATTCTTCCCATAGATGGTTTGTGTGTAATTGCCGCCCCCATATCTGCCCCCGTTGCTGCGTAATTCAAAAATAATCGATAGGAATTGCGAGGCATGCTGGGTACCAGCTAGTTATGAAATAGAATACTTTGGAGTTAGATCACTTTCAAGGATATTGAATTCACAGTACTACTTGGAATAGTTTTCCAAACTACGGATTGGAAGGGGTACTAAATTCTAAATATAGACTCAACCGCCGCCACCTTGAGAATATATATCAGATTGCAGAGTGAATAGTCCGGCCGCAACCGCCGCCATTGCCTGTGGAGTCGCGCGTTAATTAACTAGAGTCTGTCGAGGAATTTCCCGAGAGCGGTCTGACCAAATACCGCAAATAACGTTTGAAGGAAATCAAATCTCGCGTTTTTCACATCCTCCTGAAGGACTCGAAGATTTATGACCAGGCGGATCAAAAAAGCAATTTTATTGATGTGAGCAATTGAAGTTACATTTCATGCGCTTTATGTCGAATGGCGGAAGGCGGCCTCGTTGGATATGCAACGCTGGCAACGCCATTCTGAATGGCCGCCCCTGGTACAGCGATCCTCTTAAATATTGCAGCAGCTAATCTACCGACGAGGCTTCACCGGGTGCATGCTGGATCGCTCCAGTGTTATCATTTATGCAGATAAAATGCGAAATGAGCCCTTTCTATTCCACGGCCGCCCCCCTTCATTTAGAAGCAGCGCCCTCTGCCATGCACTCGAAATTATTAAATATTCGATTTGGACCGTTGTCCTACCGGCAAAAAACCCAAGTTGAAATATTGTTTGGATGCCAACCTCCAAAATGGCGTCGAAGGACTTTAAAATGGCGTCCAAGGATTTCACAATTGTACCTCAGAAATATTCAAAGTAGCGGCATTAAACCGCACGTTCTAGAACATCCGTTTGTAAATATTTAGGCAGTACCTTAACACGCGTCTTGGGGGCGGCAATGTATTTATCTTTTAATTAATGCTTTTTCATTCAGTCCTGTGTTTACTATGCGAATTAATTCCGGCGGCGGCATTATATCATCCATTAGCAGTCAAAGCTCTCCAATTTCTTGGGATTTCAACGCAAGTGACCGCTGGACGAAGGGTTCCATTTCGCAAATGAGCCGCCACCGCCGCCCCAAATGCAAATCTAAGAGATTAACTATTCCGTGTTGATTTGCCGCAAGAGCTCCTTCCAAATTCTATTTTATTTTATTTGAAATGGGGGGGCGGCAGGACAATAAAAAGCTACTTTATGGCCAACTGCATAATTGTGTACAAACACCCCGGGATGACAGCTCGACACGGAGGGAAACATATTTCTTGAGAGAGGCGGCGGTGGCGGCAAAGCCCTGCCCGACATTTTAATCTATCGCAATGAAATATAACACCGAACGCGTCGAGTGTATCTATGCGGATCTGCCGCCTCCCTCTTGCAAGCTTTCTGCAGCCTTCCGCACCATATTCAAATCCTTGAGCGCCTTTTTTTGTTTTATTACAACCGGAGGCGGCCGAAGTGCGCACCAGAGAATTGTCGCACGACGTGAATGTTTTACTTCAGATACAGCGCTTGTTTTCTCTCGGCTGAATTAACTAAACGGAAAATGTAATACGGACAGAGTAAAAACCGGAAACCGCCAATGCATCAGCGCTCAGTCGAGGATCGGGGGCGGCAATCAACGCGCAAATCAAAGAAACATTGAATCACATCTCCATCGATGTGGAATGGAGGCAACTTGATTAAACTTGATTAAATCACTATATCAATCGCTAATCAGGTTGAAATTCCCATTAAGTTTCGCCGCCCCCCAGCCACCACTACCGCCTCCATCGGTGAACTATACGTTATCAGTTCGCAATCACCGAAAGCGAATGAAGCCACTGACTCGCTGACTTTCTTGTCGATTTGAGCTGGGGCTGACAAACTCCACGTTTCCGGTTTGGACCGCAGCCTATATCCCCCCATATGTGGATGCGTATGGAATGAGGGGGGCGGCTGGCTGCCTGCGCAGAGGTAATATAGTAGCAATCGACTAACTGAATTTATCGCTTTTCGCAGTGAACGTCTACGACGGGGAGCAGCTCAATCTGACCCGCATCAGCCGAACGGAAATGGGCGCCTATCTGTGCATCGCCACCAACGGCGTCCCCCCATCTGTCAGCAAACGCATCATCGTCGACGTCGAATGTGAGTACCTCCACCCCCCTAACCTGTATTTCACTAGGTTACTTATTCAAACCGGAAGTCTGCACCTTGTGAGTGACCACAATGTGTAATTGGATGCCTGTGAACCAGAGGTCCTCAACATTTTTAGAAAACGACTCAGATTGACATATCAACAGAAAGTAAAATACAAATAAACATTTTCTTGAAATCTATTAGTCCATGAAGAAACATGGCGGAGGATATTCCGCTTCCGGTGCGATTTGGCAACAATGGCGTCATGCTCTAATACGTTTTAATTACTTAACAGTTAGTTGTATATGCAGCACAGTTGCATTGCGTCCTGAATTACATCCATACGCTCCGTTATCTATGCAGCCGCCCCTGCCGCCCCCCATTTACCCAGCCGGTGCGCTGTTTTCCGCTTCCGCATTTAGGAAATTCGCGACTCGCGGACTTCCTAACTACATAATAATTGCTCCATTTAAAAGCGATTACTTTCTGATTACACTCCTGCAATAAAACATTTTGTAATTGTCTTACGCCATAATTTAGTCCTGTATCCACTAGATGCGATAATTCATTTATTTTTGCAAAATACAACTATCTTCATCTACGTCATTACTTGAGTTCAAAATAAATGACTCTTGCAATGAAAAGGACGACTGAACAAAAACGAAACACGTTTAAGGATAATTAATAACAAAATCAATTAATGTGATTACGAAAATTTGTTTATGCGACACTTTCAGCATAAACAAACTCCTAGCGCAGCAGAGATCATATCGTCATCTAGGTCTGCTGCCGCCCCCGATGCTAAACCCTTTACCTCCTTTTTCCCGGTCGTGTCGTCCTGTGCACGCTTCCTTGAAATTTTGCCGTCTCCGACGAGCAACGAGAATTAATCATTCTTTGGCTTTCTGCCGACGCAAAGCGCCAAACCTTTTGTAATCTCTTGCTTTACCTCTGCTTAGCCGCCCCCATCCGCGACGCCACTGATGAGGACAGCATCTTCATTTACTTAACATCCAAAGACGCGTCAGTCAGCACAAGCGAGCGAATTGTAAAAGGATTTGCGTCTTTGCAATAAAAGCACAAACAAAGCGCCGCCCCCAACCGAAGGACATGGTGACATTAACTTAGTGCTGTCATAGCAAATGAACCGAATGTTTCTATGCTGGTATCTAATTTCGAAAAGTTTTGTCATAATGATGACGCTTATGTTTTTGCCTAAGATGGAAGCAACCAAATATACAACCGAACCTATCCTTAAGTAAAATAACTTACACCGCGCTTTAAGATGCTGAGTAATTCTTGACTCGATACGTCGCGAACTTTCGGCCCGGTGGCAAGATTTATTAAGCAGGACTTTTAGTTTAGTTTTATTAAGAACTTGGGATCGAGAAAACGTTCAGGCGTGAACAAATAGTGCCGCCCCCTCGTCCGATGATATTGAAAGTTTTTCACTTAATTTACTGAGCACTCTACGCGCTCGAGTTGTAAATATCTACAACGTATACAAATGGGGGCGGCGGCTGTAAATGTATCTCAGGTACAGATGGAGAAACAGTGGCGGCGGCTGCTGAAGGTGCTGCCGCCACCGGTGAGTGCAAATAAATTGTTTCCTTTCGCGAGAGACGCCAACTTGACTAATGAATATATGCCCCCCGATACTGATCACCGGAAGCGAGAACTGCCGCCTCCTCGCTTCCGATGCATCCAACAACGAAGAGTTGAAAAATTTTTATTTTTACTCTGCCAACATAAACCGCCTCCATGTGCTACGTTTCACGATATTTATTGTGCGTTTTATGCGAGGTATACAATATTCCAGTTTCCTTCGTAAAACATATTTCAAATTTTAAAAGTCGCAAGTATAAAGGATATGCTGATGCCACTGCATGTTGACTTTCCTTAAAGCGTGGAGGAGATAGTTTGGGGGCTTTCCATAATTGGCATCTATGTAATGAATTGAACTGAATAGCGACCGCTGTGCAGTGGTGGGGGCGGTAACGGCAGACGAGTGGATCGACATTAAATTTAAGCACCTCAATATTGCCATACAACCAACGGGAGGTATTGTACATCCAGTTTGCATGATAAACTATGATAGTTAGATCGATGTCTTGCGGAGGCGGCGGTGGCGGTAGAGCTTGCCGCAATTCACCCCAAATACGTCACGATTATTAAAGGTAAACTTGAGCGAAAACGAGACATGTATTTGCTTTCAGTTGGATTTCCATCGAAATTTGGTACTGAAATAGCGCCCCCTGGCGGTAAAAGTCGACATGAAACTAGACCTTTTAGAAGTCATACGTATGACAAAACAATTATAAAATTAATTAGAAGTAATACGAACCCTGAACTCCGACTGTGATTCAATCAGTGCGCCAATGTCTGTCCGTATCCATTTATTCGTGCGTTTTATCAATATTAGTATTTGCAGGCAATGCGCACAGATGTAATATTGATTTTGCACGCATGCGAATAATTTAAATTTATTATTGCGTTACGTTCGACGGCCGACGGGGGCGGCACATACTCTTCATATTACAGCTAATATTAAACAAAATTGCATTATTAATTCTTGTATAACCCGGTTGCGCCAATAATAGTTGCCTGGCACTGGGGCTTTGTTTGACGATGTGCCGCGTATTTGACGTTTGACGTTGACATGAACGGCGGCGCGTCATCATTGATAGTCAAAGTAATTAGGTCAATATTTGCGCGTGTTTCCACTGTTGCCATTGGTTACAGCACGTATTTTGTTTGCTTTATCATTAATTTATTAATTATGAATTTGTTGAGATATTTCAATAATTTCTGTGAAGAGATTCACCACATAAAATCTGAGGACTACTTCGTGACTGTCAGTTAAAACTATAAGTCCAATATTTTGAAAATAATTTAGTGGCATTTTAACTAAAATTACCAGGATAACAGCTTCAATCAAAATGTGAAAAAACTCGCAATGAAAACAACCAAAAATGTTTTCCAATTTCGCAGCAAATGCTTTCATGTCATTTGGTTGCGCTCTTCTGATTGCCGCCCCCAACACACGCCATCATATACAGGTGAAATAAAATCATAAACCGAATCAAAACGCTACTGTTCCAACGATCTGTCACAATGATGAATTATCCTTGCGATTCGCTCGTATATTTGCACAGGCGTCCTGTGTCGATAAAAAAGGCAACTTTAAATGCAAATATTTTAAATCCACACACCGCTTTGATAGTTCTCCCCATTGATGTTTTTATTTCCGGCGTCAAAATAAAAAAAATATTACGACCCGCCAGCCTACCCAAGCAATGCTTCCGGTTCGTATCGCAATATATCCGGTTTTACTACTGTTTGGTTAATATAAGACGTATCACCTGAGAAGAATTATTAATGTCTCTCGCGCTCGAAGAACGATGGCAACATCAAACCCATCTCGGCCGGCGCCTCCACCAAAATAAATATTTTTGCATTCGGGCGGCATGAGGCAGCCACTTGAACTGAAGTCATCGTAAAAATGCGAATGCCGCAATAAATACAGCAGGCTGCAATTCCTTATTGGTAACTTTATTGCCGCCGCACTTTTATTCACCATTCACCAAGCAACCACCTTCTGCAGCGTATAAAAATCTACAAATGAAATTTTAATAACGCACCGCCGCCAGCGTCCAAAACGATCCGCGTTACGATGAAACGAATGAATCAACAAGTGCTAATTATTGGCAGCCCCTAGGATGCCCCCTTGTGGCAATATTGCAGAGACACATAATCGTTATAATGATTATGATTACGATTCGAAGTCGGTCGGTGGCGACCGGTGCCTGCCTCGTAAAGTCTGGGTCACCCCCAACCTGCACAGTTGGATCGAGACGGCTGTGCCAATATCAACAAAAGAATGATCGCCATAAAAATATTATTACGCGATAGACCTCGATCGCTTCCGATCGTCATCGCATGACATCCGGTTTGTTGGTTGTACGAGGTTATGATATCGTGATCCAGAGAATTTATTTTTTCATTAATAATAACGAAACAAAATCGCGAACCATGCACAAATTAAAATAAAATCTGTGAGAGTCAATTCAATTCAATCAGTGAAGCCTATAAAATGCACTTTTCATCATCCAAATCGGACCAGTAGCTCCCGAGATAGCTACCCAAGAACACCTTAAGAATTGGGCCGAACGGGTACCATCATATCCCTGATATTTGCTCCATATTATGACAGTATTCCTTGAGCACCCCAAGAGAAAAGTATATGGTATTATACATCGTTGAAAAGGTCTTGAAATTGTCTATAACTTGCCAGAATTTGGTACGAATCTGTAGATGCAAACAATTTCTACTGGCCCTCGAAATTGAACTGATTTTTTGACCAATTTTGTTAAATTTTCCAAGCCAAAAATGGAATTTTCTTTAATGTCTTTACGGCGTTCTTCATGAATCAGTGAGACCTATAAAATGCGCTTTTCATCATCTAAAGAATTGGGCCGAACGGGTACCATCATATCCCTGATATTTGCTCCATATTATGACTGTATATCTTGGGCACCCCAAGAGAAAAGTATATGCTATTAAACATCGTTGAAAAGGTCTTGAAATTTTCTATTACTTGCCAGAATTTGGTACTAATCTGTACATGCAAACAATTTTTACTGGGCCTCAAACTTGGACTGATTTTTTGACCAATTTTGGTAAATTTTCAAAGCCAAAAATGGAATTTTCTTTAATGTCTCTACGGCGTTTGTCATCATTCAGTCAGACTTATCAAATGATTTAAAAATTAATCGGATTACTGAATCAATAAGCGATGAAGTACAAAGAAAGCGCAAGCAACCTATTCTTGCATGTTTACTTCCGGGTCGCTCTTTCCTGCCAGAGAAACGTGGCCGATATTTAACCGCCACTGCCGCCCGGGATGCTTTCTCTGCGCGATCAGCTAATGAATATTTATAAACCATTATAAGGGGTTGCTGCGACGACTTTAATCCTTAGAGCCCCACAACGGACGACTAGCACAGCGCTGCGTAAAAGCACTGATCTACACTTCGTCATATTTTTTCATTTTCTGTCCGCACCATTGCCCGCACAAACCCTGTCCATGGGTCTGTAAAACCTATTAAATTCTCCACTTTTACCATAGAAAACGAAAAAAGCGAAGAGAAGAAACAAACAAATAAAGCCAATGAAAGCTTTCATTGCGAGAGTGTTGACTGGAATTCGTGATAAAACAAAACAACCGAATTCAGCAATGATAAATACAGTAAGGACGTGTGAAAATTATCTATAGCATCATGTACCATGCTTTTATATTTTGGCAATTCAATGATAAAACTACAAATTTAATGAAGTAATAATTTTATCTGCGATCAGATGATGCATCCACAAAATTACCGCTTTCAAAATGACACCGAGATTCCATGTTGATTTCGTAGCGAATTGGGCAAGCCAAGAAAATCTTGGCACACGATAACACGCCGACAATTTAACACCCGATGTTTGGTTACCGCCTTCCGCGTTTCCGCCATCGCTGCCACCATGGCCACCGCACAAACGAACCAAGCGAGCAACCCTCGTCGTTTCCCTATTTAGAGTTAATCCGTGTCGCGCGCGCAATATACATTTCCACTCAACAATAACATAAATTCCGATGCAAATTGCTCCTTGTTTGCTATTAACTCACGAGTGCAGCCGCCGAGATACGGTTGCCGCCCCCACCGTATTCAAATGCGGAATTACCGAAATTATCTTTTCTCGGGCGCGTTCCAGTTCGCAAATGAAGACATCTACTTGCTTAGGCTAATTCTAACTAAAGCAGCCATTAGGTAATTTTTGTTGCAAAAAACGGAAAAGCAGAAAAATAACTTCACCTTGGGAAAATTTCCAAGCCAATCTGATCGAGTATCTAAATCCGTGGAAGTATATCGAAGCGGAAGAATTAATGAGCATCACCCTAGCAAATGTGATCAGTGTTAATACAAATTCCTTCGTTTTGCTTGGGGGCGGCGAAGAGATGAAAATTGCGAAAATTTGAAACGCGTCCAGTATTTCATCATTTGCAAAGTCGCGGGCATCTCAGTCCCCGTACCAAGAGTGTATTGACTTCATCAATATCACCCATCATATCAGCGTAAAAGCTGGAGGCGGGAGGCGGCAAATGCGTCGATATTATTTGGAATTAGCATGAATTAGCATGACCTTATTTTGTTGGATGGCGAATGCCGGGAGCGTTCTGAAGTGTTTAAATTTTCATTGGAAATACCACTCATTCCAATAATAATGTGGAATGTCATGAAAAACTAAAATGTATGGAGGAAATTTCTACAAATTTTCCATTAATAAGAAAATGCGATATTTAGTCGCATGATTTCTGTCGCACAATATTTACCGCATACAATTTGCCGCACAAAATAATTTTCACCCCACAATTGATCACGAAAACTTCCAAACTTAATTAGCCATGCATTATTAAATACGCACCAAATTAGTTCTCTAAAACGTCATAGTCTTCATCGAGAGACAACAGCGCGGCGGCGGCAACAACCAAATACACCGATAGATGCTAATGATGCGCGGCGGCTGCATGCTTCCGAAGTCGCGTTGGAATGCAATTAAATCGATTGCAAATGCCAATATCAATGCGAATATTGCGCATATTGTGCAAGGTAGCTCAACTAGCAGAAGGATGGTGGTGGAGGGGGTTGCGCTATAATGACACATGAATAATTTGCGCAAATTTACTCGATCGACGAACGGACTAATCGAGTTGTAATCAATGTTTGCAGGCCAAGTGACAACACATTCAACTCCACATAAATGATCTATGGCGGCTGCAAGTTGAATGTTGCTTGCGGCTATTTGATATGTGTTGTTGCCTACGCGGCAGCTGATATAGTTAGTTGTTCCCTACCAAAAGCGACATCGAAATGCATGATTTGCTACTTATCAGTGAAGCAAAGTTATTTGCTCTGTGCGAAAATTTGCCGCCTCTGATGCTTGCATATTAGGCCTTGGGCCGGAAATACACCCCAGATGCGAGGGGGAAAATGTACGTTTATAGGCGGAAATTGAGCCTGTGCTAACTAAGTATTAGTAATTTTGCATGCATATTTGTATAATTAGTTGCTGGCGGCAATTTTATATTTGTTGCTTGGTCCGTAACTGATAATAATAATAAGGATAATAACCAATTGATTTTTGATATCATTAAAACTGGCTGAAGCGGGCAATTATTTAAATAAATTACTAATAATATTCTGAAATTGGAATATGCAAATTCAATTATTTATATTTTCCAGGTAAACGAATATTTTGCAATGAATAATTTGCTATTATTGAAGCAGTGAATAAAAACAAAAGGTTAAATAAATATCTTTTTTAGAATTATGCGTCAATTAATTGAATTAACTCATGAATATATAACAATAGAGTGCAATATTTTATCGCATCGGATATTTGATCACCATATTAGCATGCGACATTAATTCTTTTGAATGAGAGTTTTTCAAAAAAGCAACAAAGTAATTCTTTTACAAATAAAAATTTTCAGTTTTATTTATTTTTTCCTTCTCACGTTTTTCCTTATGTTGAAAGTACTGGAGGCTAATGCGTTAAGAATCCACTTACATCATATATATTTCAGCCGTGTATCCGGTAATGCAAGCTCGTTTCGCTCCATAATGCGCACGGGTTATTATCATGTTCGCCGCCCCCGCTCGCGTTCGCAACATACCGAGAAAGTCTTCGCCGCCCGTCGTTGGCGTATTTCGTGCGAGAAAGCACAAATGGCATTTATCTCCCCCTATTAAGACCTTATTCACTTATCGAATGACTTCCTCGCGCACGAAATGAAATTTCTTATCACTTACATCTCTCGTATGGCATTTTTGGAAAGCGGATTTTTCAGTATTCTGAAGGAGGAGGATGCAAAAATCGATGCGGATACACAATTTCTGATCTAAAATGTCACCTGACTCAAAGTACTTTTTCTGTTTCAGTTTCGCCGATGATTTGGGTACCGAATCAATTGGTGGGTGCGCCGGCCGGAACTGACGTCACCATCGACTGCCATACCGAGGCGTATCCTCGCGCCATCAGCTACTGGGTGTACGATAATGTCATGCTACTGCCAAACAAGAAGTTCAGCACCGAAACGATGGAAAACAGTTATCGGGCACACATGAAGCTCACCGTTCGCAATTTGCAAACCGGCGACTTTGGAAACTATCGCTGCATATCGAAGAATTCACTCGGCGAAACCGAAGGATCCATCCGACTTTATGGTAGGTACCTTCTGCCACTTCAGTGAAGACACGAACAAGGAAAATATTTTAATAGAATTTTGCTGGGCGTTATCTTTGCGCTAATTGCCGAAATAAATTTCCCTAATTGGTATTCAATTGGTGGCAGACGAGGAAAAATAAAAGGATTTATCCGCATTTGCTATCGCCAATTGGGTACACATGTCGCGTCCATGCTACCCAAGTTACCACCCCGGTCGCCGCCGTCGCCACCGTCGCCGTCGCCATTGCCAACGCTGCTACAACGCCGAACGACACTTATTATTATTCATGTCGCGTCATAATCTGCGCCGAGATGAAAGCTGAAAAATCTATGGAAACAATGTTGCTCCAAATCGAATAATAATCATAATACCCCAGCCTCAGTTCCACCGATAACGGGGATGCGGTCGTACGTGTATAATGTGTTCCTAACAGATTTCAAATAATTGAATTACTCAGAAGCGTCATTGATACTATTGAATTTAGATGACTCGATTTTTATTGAAAACTGTAAGTTTGCGGTATTAACTCGCAGGATATTTGCCTAACGACATTTTACCGCACCACATTTGGTCGCACCACAATTTGTCGCACCGCATATTGTCGCACTACAATTTGTCGATCCATATTTTAAGCTCGAAGGACAGCCGCATCTGTGCCTCCGGAATTTTAATAAACAAAATCTGAAAAATATTTGCAAACAAAAGCAAATAACAACAATAAATCAGCCGCCTTCATGACATCTCGTCGGTGGACGCGAAAAGGCGCAAGAGTATTAAAAATGAAATCTTCAAATGGCAGCTGCACGTCTTTGATGTTGCATCACATCGTTTCAGTTGGCCGTGAGCACAAACAACCAACATTAAATGAGGACGCGCCAGGATAACAAGATGGCCGACCAAGACTCAGCACATTCACAAGCGGATTTTAATAAAGACGCATTCTTTATTTGCACTGCTTTCATCGAGATTTCGCGCAATAAAATGGCGTGCCGTTATAATTTTACGATGCGCTCGAACATAAATGGGAGGAAAATGTTGAAATTAATTTCGAATTGAACGAATCGAAAGGAACGCGTCGCCGGAAACAAATAAATAAATAAATTAAATTTCGGGGTGACGGCTGCTCTTGTCTACAAATTAATTACTTGGCAGGCAGTACAATAAATTCTTGTTATTGTTAATTTTTTATTTATAAAGTCGTTTCGACGTACACGAATGAAATAATTTTGAATTAGGCGACGTTGACAGTGTTGCCATGTGGAGTAAATAATTTCGTAATGGTGAGATATTTAGTGACTAACTACCGTGTGTTGCAGATTGTGTTGCGGTCGTAGAGCCAAAAATTCATGCATTCCATTTATCTCTGACTCGAAATTGCACTATTTGCGCGATTATATTATATTTATATCAAATATCCACAATTTCAGTGATATCTGAATTTATGCAATCACATTTCCAAGCTGAAATACTCCTTATTTTCTTCATAAAGTTGATTTTTGACTTGGCAAAAAAAATTCAATTGATCATTTTGGAGAGAAAAAAAAACTTTAGAATGAAGTGGAATTGATCTTATGATACGAAAATAGTTAGAGCAGAGATTTGCGACCCGCACGAAATAATTTTCCTGTCTGTGCGCTGTAACAGAATACAAAACAACAGCAATGGCGATGGTGGAGGCGCCGGGCAGAATGGTACCGGGAGGCTGCAACCCTTTTCTAATTACTCGCACGGATTGTGTCCGCGCGCTCCGCTCCCAAACTCAATAGCAATCAACACTTCTGTTCATTTCTGCTATTGCATCGCCATTCGTCGGCTTTGTTATAATTATTTAATTACTAATTACACCCCCGAAGCGAATGAGCGAGGTTATCTTTCGGATTTCGCATGCACCACGAACAATTAATTTACATCCTTCTCCGCAATTCCTCATTCATCGCAACGCACTAATGATAATTTCATTAAGAATTTCGTCAAAATAATTTCATCTAAAAATAAGTTGAATGCATATTACGGCTAAAACTGATTCCACTCCTTTTTGGAATTTTTCAAAATCATGGCAAAACTAGGTAATTTTATTATTTATCGATCAAATATAATTGAATCAATACGAGGGACGGCGATTGCAGCGCCAGCATTTAATTTCTTACCTCATTGCGAGAAAGGTAAATACAATTGACCCAACAAGTGAAGTTAATGCGCCGAGTGCTTCTTGCTGTTTGCTCGATGCAATCGATGTTTTGATTGTTTTACCGATTGTGTGTGCTTGTTTGCCTTCCAGAAATTCCAATGCCGTCGACGCCGCCGCGAGCCACGGAAATGAAGAGCAGTTCAAATAAAGAAAGTAAGTAATAAGTGATTTCCTCATCCCATAATCTTCAGTTTGTAGCTGGTCAACTACAACTCATAAATCAAAAGTATTGATTGGCCCAAAAAATTCAGAAAATCCTTTGACCCAAAAATGTTATTTTTAGAGCTATCAAATGCGAATGTATCTATGCCGTCATTTCTAATTAGGTGCTTTTCCAACGAATGACATTTTACATACATTAATCTTGGACGCTCATTAATAGCCCGCCTCCCGGAAAATGGAAAGTGCACTCACATATTCCGGGATTGACGTAAATGAGTCCGAGGTGCTCTTTGATTCAACAGCAAATGAAAAATGAAGCAAATGAGAGAAAACGCACTCTAAGCAATTATACCAAAGTTAATCTCTTGGGGAGACTAACTTCCTCCCAAACATCAAACCATTCCTAATTGATTTCTAAATTCAATTACTAAACCAACAAATTTTTGGTGTCAAGAAATTTGTATACAAAAATTCAATGCTTTTTACAGAAATTTTTCAGCCAGCAATTTTAACGTTCAACAATATGGAACCGCTGAAATGAATGTTTTTAATGTTTTAACACCACCAGAAGGACCCTGAAAAGAATGTTCATTAAACTTTGCAAATTAATTAAACGCTACCCAGCAGCCGCCCCCGAACCCGCCATTCTCACCATCTTTTCGCATGCGGCTAACGACGAATGAAGAACTAAAATATTTTGTTTGGACGGGGGCGGCACGATGAAAAAGCGCTATCATTGTAACGTTCTCACGTTCTTGCATATTTCTCGAAAAGTTGGCGCCTTCTTCTCACCATCCTCACAACCCCTGAGGGTCCACCCACACCTCCGAGGATAGAAACACACTTCGAGTTGTCCCCGCATATCATATCAGTTTAGGTGTGTTGGGGGTGGGCACGAAACGCACTTATTGTGTTTCGTGCTAAGGACATTCTAGGGGGCGGCGTGTGACCCTCTAGTCCCCAGGACGTTGAATATCACCGCCTAGAGACATAACGCCGCCAAGTTTAACCGACGCCGAACTTTGGCCATTACACCGACGACGCGTCATTGTTGTGCGCACGTCTCAAGATGGCGCGCGGATCGCCACTCCAAACAAAACTTCTCATTTTTCTCGCGACTCTCGCTTGCTTTAAACTTTCATATCAAATTGATAGCAACAATGCGGACGCATTCATTGATGTTGGCGCATGACGGCGCCTGGAGAATAGAAGGACTAGAGAGGTTGCTGCTGTTGCAAGTTAGGCGATACATGAATTTACACTCTATGCAAGTCATTGTTAGTTATTATAAGATGTAACTCAAGTCACCTCAGTGGCACGTTTCAAATTTCCCGGAAACACCGGAAGTGATGCTTCTTCAATTGTCAGGAGGGCCGCAATGAGCTGGCAGAACTTTGTCTTGAGAGAGTGCTTGTGAGAGGTAATAATTTAATTTTGGAGGAACTCCGAAAATATTGCAAATATTTTCTTGAACCATCACTATCCTGATGTCATTTTATCTCCTGAATCGAATGGTATCAAAATATGCATGAATATTTCAATGTTTAACAGTAATATAGGCAAAAAAAAGTTTTCGCCCTTATGATTACGCCATAGGGAGGTAATTTTTAAGAACCAATATCTTCTAAACTAGTTGCAATTTTTTCATAAATTTTTCACCGATTGATCACATAAGGTATTCTTAATTGATAAATAAAGAAAAATTACCACGTTTAATAAAAGGTGCTCCTGAAGGAATTTTGAACTTTTTCTTTGTATTTCGTTCTGTATCTGTATCCGTTTGGAAACAGGGTGTTGACAGGTGGTTCTCATTACAGACACGGGGAAACGGAACACCAGCAAGCCGATAGGGCAGGACGATCGGCCAAAGGTGGTGATGGTTTCCTCATCGGACAAGCGTGACACGCAGCCGGGTCCCGGACCCGTCGTGGAAACCGGCCTAAGCCTATACACGCCTCCAGGCTCGCAAGGATCAGGTACTGATGAACGCATTTATGCAACCAATACACACATCAAATTCCAAATTGACGCACTAACCACCCTCAAAAAAAAAATATTGATGCACAGCTTGCTTTTTCGCACTTTTCACCGTTTCATAAAGCACCCAGCATCAAACCAAAATGGCTAAAATCTCAAGGACATATTGATCCATATTGTCGCCATCTTTATACATATACATGTGTGTGTGTAAATGTGTGTGTGTATATGCTTGTAAACCACTGTAATTTGAACCACCTGTTACGTTGCACGCATAAAATTCAATTTTCAATTCGACATTTTTACTAAATCACTTCCAAACTTCGACAATATGAATGGACTAGTGCAAAGATTTTAGGAGAATGCTTTCCAGTTTAAAACTAATTCTTTAAGAAAACTTCTAAAAGTATTCTAAAATTATCGATTTCCAAGTATTCAATTAAAAAAGTTGACAAAACTTATTAGATTTAGTGCCTTCGATCTAACAGTTATAGAAGAAGTAGTTAGCATGTAGTACACAAGTCGCGGATGGTCCATTTAAACTTGAGAACCGAACACAACTTTGGAAATCCGATCATTACGAATTCATTTCGCGCGTTAGATTTATTGGCAATCTTGTCGGCATTAAAATTTTACCTCCACTTTTTGAACGAACCATCTACCCACGCCTTCCTAAACTTGACTGCAAAAAAAAAAGTTAGAAAAACGGATTTAGATGTAGACTGCAGACTAGGTAGCCATATTGAGTGCGCACATTTAGGAAAATTACCCCCGACATGGGGCGAACACGAAATATTTGTACGTGCTTAATGGACAAACATTCGAGCTTTCATTCCGGGTTCTAGCAGTTCGCTTTTCCGGTGTGTGTTTCCACGTAAATATTGAATTACTGGACTAACATATTTTTAACCTGTTTCTACTTTGAAGCTATTTATAGTTGCAACTAACACATGAGATTTTAAAGGGTTGTTCAAAAATTCGAAAGAAATTAACGAAAGATTCAAAATAGGATTTGAGATTTCAAATTTTTTATACACGAATTTGTCCTTGTCACGAATTTACTATCCTGCATGATAATATTTGGAAATTTTGTCCTTGACAGGACCCAAGTCAGCAAACCTTATAAATTTTAAATGGCTTCCCAAGTTTACAGGGAATCAGACCGGATATGCACAGTGTTGCCAAAGCCACAATTCAACGGTTTTACTGGTCAACTGCATTCCCCCTTTTCAGTTAGGACCTAACCCTGGAAAAGTTATGTGACCAAAATTACCATCCTCATGTCTCATCTTTCAATATCCTTAAAACACTGTTTTCTTTGTCCTTGTTTTGATCAATGTCTTTTTGGATTATCGTGCTTGCCATTAACGAGTAGAGTTGAACCATATAAATTATGCTGGTCATGGATCCCCCCACAACTACAACTTCGCGTTGCATGGTAATTGATGAGCACATCGTGCATTTGCCGCCCCCAAAACTGCATCATTATGTCTTTTTAATATCTATGCATGTGAAATATGCAACCGACAAGGCACGAGTCATTGATATGCAACCCGGGTCGCATGACAAAGTCGTTAGAAACATATGCGCGCAAATATTTATTCATCATCGATTGTACTTCCGCCGCCTCCGATTCCCCCCAAATCGTCTACCACTAATTGACTATTATCATCGAACATAACCGTAAAACGCATCGTGCCAACGGGTGTAATCGTTTCGAATCGTTCCCGCACTCCACGACGTTCAAATTAACTCACCTTTGCGACGCCAGAGGGCACTCAGTCGTGCGGATATTAGCACACTGTGGCAATTTTCATTCCATGGTTCGAGGGGGGGTGCACTTGAAAGTGCCATCAAGTGCATCGCCACCATCATCATTGTCGGCGTCGTCCTTGCCAGGATCTCGAGATCATCATCACGCTGGCGGTCGACCGCATCTTGAATATGAAGGGCCGCCATCTTGCCGCCCTCGAGAGTGCGAGGCAAGTTCGATTGTGCAGTCAGTTTCGAATGGCGTGCATAATTAATTAAATCCAATATTTGGCTAATGTCTTGCGACCCAGCCACTGAATGCGTGCGTGAATAAACGGGGCGGAATTTTGTTTGAAAATGGCGGAAGTCCATCAGTTCATGCGAGTGACTTGCAAACAGCCGCAGAATGAGCGAAATGAATGCGAAAACCCAGGGAAATGTGCTTTTTATGTCAGAGTCACTTCGAATTCAATTTGAATGGAGTATATCAGTAAAGATTGAATCCTCTTGGGGGAAGTTACATAAGCGCCATCTACTACATGCTAGCCGTACTATTTTATGAACGTGAATTCATGGATAATCCTATTGTTTTCAGGATAATTCACTTGAAATCCTTTAATGCACGTTTTGCCCATCAGAATGTGAATCCAAATGGGATTTATCAAACCGGAAATATGCAAAAAATATGCAAATGAACGCAGCTAAGAGAATCACTATGGTAACAGGATTAAAATTAACCTCTTCCTAAATAATCCAAAGTAACCAACACTATCCAGAAAAATGCTGACAATTGCAGAAAGTTTCATAACTTCTATAACTTTATGCACAATACTTAATATGTTATCCTTTTTGTTCCAGGATGTATGAGCATATCAAGATGGATCGCCCCACAAATCGCCATCACAGTGACAGTGCATATCTTCTTCACGTGTGGCAACGTCGCCCAGAATTAAAATTTCATATCAAAATACCTAATTAAAATGGAGGCATCCCAAATACAACTCAAGCAACTAACTAAACTATATTAAAGAACATAAAAGTTGTTAAATAAACTAATCAAATGCTCAAAGACTTCACGACAAGATGAAGACGAAGATGCTTGCTCCAGAAGTTCGTTAAACATGCAAATTGTAAATTTGTTTAAATTTTGTTCTGCAAATGAGTAAACCTAATGAGTTACATTCCAGCACACTTGGCAATTAACGCACACTCAACAACTCAAATCAATATCTTATAAGACTAAATTGTGCTTCAATTTATAATAAATCCGCAGCAATCGATTAACTCACCAAAGGATCGATCGAAAACCACAAAATCAATAAAGTCCGACATCACACGAAAAATCAATACTTCCAATCAATTCTTCTAACATTATAAACATTGAAACTGTATCCATATCTAGATCATATCCGCTTGAGGAAAAATCAATGAAGGGGGAAAACCTAACCCAAAAAACGAATAATGCCGTCATTAACGAACATATCGAACAAAATATATTGCCACTAATTATTAACTAACAAAATCAATCAGTTGATTAACTAATCGATCATTTTACATAATTATTCATTAACTTTTTGAAGAATCGATCAAATTACTATATTTAATGTATAAAACGTTATCCTAACCTTCTAACAATAAAATACGTGAAGATCATTTATCCCCATAAATATATTTTAAAATAACGCGAACATCCTGTATAAATGTACGAATGCCCTGTAAATGTGATTGCAAAACATTGATAAGAGTGTGCGCGTTGTGACCGAATGCAATTATGCGCTAAAGTTAATATAATTTTCCAAGACGTAATCGATTAATCAATAATAATCGATACCAATTGAGAGATGTGTAATTGTGTAAAAAGAAAAATTTAATGAAAAGTGTGCTCATCGTAACGGCTTAAGAATTAATGATAAACAAATGACACGACTACTAATTGCTGCATAATGAGGAAACAAATTGATAAGTAATCGTTAGAAATCCCCAAACTCAAACAAAACACGATGAAAATACGTTTTCCATTTGTACATATCTATCAGTAAAATCGATCACTAATTTGCAATTATTTAAATTTAATAATTCAATTGAAAAATCTGATAAAGATGAGAAAATCGATGAAATCGATATATTGATCACTTATAGCAAAATGAATGAATCAAAGGTATATTGACTGATGTTATCACGAGAAATTAATAAAAAAAGAATTATGAATGGCGCTGATGTAACCATGGTAACATTGCAGCAAAATGGCTTCTTAATTTCAAAGTGCATAAGTAGAAAATGTCATTAACTAACGTATTTTGATTTCATTATTTCAAAGTGCCAAACGATGTATTCGTGTCTTCGTCACAGTTGGTTCATTTGAATCGATGAGATCAGATCAGATCAGAATCGATCAAACATAGAAATTTAATTTGTTATTAATGTTGATCTCGCAATTTTTAAGTTAACTCCGATCGATTAACAGTTATTAAGGTGTATAATGCTTGAAATTACTTTAAAATGAATTACTTTAAAAAGAAGAAAATTATTTTGATCCTTGATTGATCGATTGATCGATAATCGACAGTCAAACATAACTGGAAAATTAAAATTTTTCTGAGGTTGTTTTTTTGTTAGGCTAATTATAATCAATGTATATATCAATCAATGAATCGATCAATCAGTGAGTTGGATCAATCAAAATCGATCAATGTTTATAAAAATCGAATTGGAACAGAAAATATTTTCAACTTTTTTATATTGTACTTATAGGTCAATTATAATTATAATTATTAATTCTAGATATTGTTATTGTTTATTATATTCTAATAAGGTATAAGGTATATGAATAAATAAATAAATAAGTTAAGTATTTAAATGATGGTTTGTTTGAATTTCGTCCTTAGAAATGTTCCTACTATTGAAAATGTATGGGTAAGTAACTGACACAAAAAGTATTGAAATTAAGTTTATGTTTGGTGATTAATACAGTTGAATGTTTACTGAAACAAATCTGCAACGTTGGTGTATCTGCACATACGAAATGGAACCAAACGAACAATCGGAACTAATAAGTGTTAGCGCGTTTCATTAGTCCTATAAAACCGTTTGGACTATATGGTCGAAATGTCACCATCCTTCAACATCTCTATTGGTTGTCATTGGCAACGAACGCCAGGACCAGAGTATTACTTGTGTGTAACGCAGCATCAGGACGAGTGCTTGTGACGTCCTGACACGTATTTAGTGCATTTATGTGATTACGTCAGAGCGTCCGTTACGGAAACAGTTGATTGAGACGTAAATTTAACTGAAATACCCCATAAGTCGAGGAATGTACATTTTATTCCAGTTAGTTTTGGATTTCCAGGATTCCATAGAGAAATTTGAAAATTCAAGGAAAATATGCGATGCATACTAATTGTACAGCAAATCCCACATACTTTTAGATCAATTATTTATGGAAATTTTTGAGTGAAAATTTTTTAGTTTCAATCCTCGACATCTCCTAACTAAAAATTTCAAAACTTTTTTGAATCGTGCAAACCGGAAATGAAAACTTCCCATATCATACCTAATATCACATATCCTATTCATTTCTGTCTTGTCAGACGTGTTGCAGTTGTTGCTGCTGTTGTTGTTGTTGTTATCGTAACGAACACACTTCTTGGTCTGACTTGATGTTTGATGTCAGTTCGTTTGGCGGGCGGCAGTTCTCTTCGCACCCGAGGAAGTGATGCGAAAAGTTATGAAGAATGCAAACCGCTTTCCCGACTAGCGCTCGCATTCCCCAACGTGCAATAAACATTATAAATAGAATATAAAAGCGGACGAATGCACAAAAGAAGTGCGCCAGCATCCAGCGCGCGCGAAATGCATAGAATAAGCTATTACGTTGAATTTTTATGCGGCGTTTCCACTGGTATTGCCGCCTCTGCTACCGCCACCAACGTCGACGACGACAAGAAGGAGAAAATGCGCTCTGGTGGTGCACACTCGGCATAACCATAGCCATTGGATACGGATACATAAATATCGGGCACGTGCAAACATGAATAATACAGCCCTGGCCGCGATTCGAGACGAGCGGAATGTTAAAATCAAGTGGATATCTTCCAGATATATTTTACCATTTCCTATCTACTATTGGAGGTAGAAGCCGGAAGAAGGATGTGATCGATGCAAAAGTTTTGAGTAAGTTTACAAGTATTTCACTAATAAGTCACAATTTTATATTCATGACCAAATTGAGCATATTTAATCCAGCTTATCAATGATTAAAAACAGCGTGTTTAATAGGAAATTTAACAAGGAAAAAGATGCCATTGAGAAAACCCGGAACTTCCTCTTGATTCAAAAGTTATTTGCTTATGAAACTATACAAAACATTGATATAGTAATCGTCATAACGAATTTCACAAGTGTTATGTTCCTGGCAAAATTGCAGATATTTAGTTCACGGATTCTAAGGTTCAAAATAGTGCGTTTCATAGAAAATTTAACCAGGAAAAATTTTCCGTTGAGGAAACCCAGAATTTCCTCTTGGTTCAAAAGTTATTTGCTTATGAAACCATATAAAACATTGATAATCATCGTTATAACGAATTTCACAAGTGTTTTTCCAGGCAAAATTGCGCATATTTAGTTCATGGATTCTATTCTAAGATTCAAAATAGTGCGTTTCACAGGTAATTTAGCAAGGAAAAAGATGTCGTTGAGAAAACCCGTAACTTCCTTCTGGTTCATTAGTTATTTGCTTAAGAAACTACATAAAACATTGATCATCATAATTTGACAGTAATTTGTCCGTTCATCATATTTTGAAACGATGCTTTCGGCATTTATCGAGTATTTTAAATTAAAATTAAAATTCAATCATTCACAGAAATAAAGCTCCGAAATGAAAAATCGTATAATCGATTTCACTTAATTCTGGATAGCAGCAAAACGCGAAGAGAAAAAACCGAACGAGTTGAAACCGATGTCTTATCGTTTTGTTAGCACAGGATTCCGGCAGCGATCTACTAAATATGCAGGATTGGCGACACCGATAGATCACAGCCGGTACACTCGGGGGTGGCACGGTGCATAGCAATCGGCTTCCCCTTTTTCTGCGCCCATTCTCCAATTTTCGCCCGGCGCCTCCGCCAAAGTATCCAACTCGTTTTTTTGCTCACACATTTTCCCCTCATCGTTTCCCCTCAATAGCTTCTCGTTTCGTCGTCTTTTTATACAGCTGATATCAGCTCTCATTGCCGCCCCCTTACAGGATCCCCATTCCCCATTTCAAAGATTGTTATTGTTTATGTTTTCAGTGTTTATGCGGCAAACTTTGACATGAACCTCCTTAAAGATCGCATCGAAATCAAATGCTGCATGTTAGTCGGCAGTGGTGACGGCGACATCGATGACAACATCATCTACGGACAGTGACCATCTACTCGAGGTACACTTTGATCTTTCAACCACCGCCCCCTCGCCCAATAAGCACTCGCAAAGCGATAGCAAAGCAAGTGAAGGGATCTCATCTCATCAGACTAATGCAGGCAAACAACGGCCGGCCCCAGAGCATCAGTGGGGTATCAGTATCGGGTCGACGGCGGCGGCGACGGCGGCGACGGTGGCGGTACTTTTAAATATTCAACAGTACGTTTGAATTAAGTCCAAGCAGAGCCGTTGCTCGCGAACCGGGAAAATAAACAGTGGATTGGTAATTAAAATGTTTGGGGTCGCCATTATCGGGGGCGGCAACAGCGTTAATGCCGCCACACGCAGTCGTAACGAACGTGATTTTATGCGTTATCATGTCGGTTGGATTTATTCTCTTGTTATTGCCAAAGAAGGAATTTCTAAATTTTTAATTAAATTCGTTGAAATACTTATAAAAGATAATTAAAATCGATTGAATAAATTTTTTCGTAAATCATAAATGATATTGAAAATTCTCAGATCCAGAAAAACTGTTATTATTTCCTCGACAGTTAAAATTTGAAACTAAAAGTCCAGGATCATTCGAGACAGAATGATTCACAATCTATGCAGGAAAATCTCATGAATGCAATTCGCAAACAATGAGCGCGCAATGAACAAGGTACAAGAACAGCCGCTCGGCCACATAATAATTGACTAATTAATACAGCCACTCGGTATGTACGTACACTGGCTGACTAGCACTAGGTGCTAAGTGCAAAGCAATCAACACGGAAGCGAAATCAAGAAGGCGGCCGACTGGTGGTTCACATGATGGCGCCGGCCGTGGCGCACACGAACGCAGGGCACAATTTCAATGCAATGCCGCCGCCACCGCCGGCGTTGCTCAATGGAGGCGGCTGAGCGCGCGATGCGGAATGAATGCTTATTGAATAGATATATTTATGCAATGCGAACCCGACGAACACGCGCGCCCAGCAAGGGTTGTTGTTGAATACGCTTTGACTGCGGTCTGTTTCTCGCAGCCGCCTCAGCCGCCCCCGACCGGCTTCACTGTCGCCTATCGTGCGGAGAGCTGCTACTTAAATCACGTGCTTTATTGTTAAGCTACGATTTACATGTCAAACAAGTCAATATTAGATTTCGTCGGAGGCGGTGTGTCGGGCATTCTGATGAATTTCATTCGAAGAGGCGGCAAGCGGCGACCATACTGGTGATAGTACTATGTGAATATAGCGTGAATGTCATTATGAAGAAGATAATTTTTTGTTGTTAGGGAAATAATGATTCTAGATAATGAAGACATATATCATGATTAGAACCGGTATATTTTTTCTGTTGATTAATAATTGATTTGGGAAAAAAGAAAAAATGAATGTTCTGTAAAGTCTCTACAGTGATTCTTGTCAGAGAGTGAGACCTGCAAAATGCAGTTTTGGTCATCCAAATCGGACAATTCGTTCCTGAGATATGAGACATTAGGTACCAATAAGAATTGGGACCAAGGGGTCTCATATTACCCCAGATTTTTGCTCAAATTCTTGGGCACCCCAAGAGAAAAGTAGATGGTATTATACATCGTTGAAAAGGTCTTGAAACTGTCTATAACTTGCCAGAATTTGGTACTAATCTGTACATGCAAACAATTTTTGCTGGGCCTCAAACTTGGACTGATTTTTTGACCAATTTTGGTAAGTTTTCCAAGCCAAAAATGGAA